>JASDQU011178841.1:0-17765 GCA_032191745.1 Picea mariana
ATCAGTGCTCCCTCCCAACCTGGGAGTCATCTCTTCCTTTTTCAATAAGGAAGTCGTCTCCATGAGCTCCATCTTGAGTACGCAAAATCTTTCATCTTGGACAGAAGCTTTACCAAAATGTTTGTTTGTCTGCTCATCTGTGAAGATATGTATTGGAGAACCACTTTCTCCTTTTTGGACTTCATCACGGATAATGTAATGCTTGTTCTCAAATGTACTTCGGTTTGGAACAATGGTCTTTCTCTGGAGGCTTCATATAGATCTTGATCAATAAAGTATATCATTGGAAAGATGGAACATGTCCATGTGGCACTTCTTATGTCATCATGAGATCTAATCTTCTGAGTAATCATCTTGATACAATATCTCGGTTATAGAAAATATTCACCACGCTTCTAATGTGCACTGGAGGTTCTTCATCAAGTTGTCTTCTTCCATCTACATACAAGAGTCTCTTTCTGGTATACCTCAAAGCCTTGAGGTTTCTCTTCATACACTCTCTCTTCAATTGTTCTGGAGAATAGTCTTTGCATTCATCTTGATGTAGAGCTCCAACCCATGGATATGAAAACTCATGTAGAGGTATGTCTGGTTTACTGGAACAAGTAATCATCATAGTCTTCTCCCTCCATCTGGGAGAACCTCTAGTTCTAGATCTTGCAATGCTTTCATTCATAATTCTTTCATACATTGTTATTCATCACAACTTTCAGTTCTGCTTGATTGCTTTCATATCAGGATGGTAATTTTGTGATTTTCGATACAATGATTGGTTGTTCAGGCTTCTCTTCTTTCTTGGAATCTTCAATGGATCATAGGATTAGCTCCCTCCTAATCCTTGCTTCATGTATGAGTGCATATAATCGACTCCCTCTGTTTAACAGAGTCCATGCTTCCATCTTATTGTCTTCTTTAAAATGTCATAAGTCTTTCTCCAATTTATTTTTGATTGTTGACTTCTTTCTATCTTTTCTTCTTCTAAGTCTCTTCATGATTGATTCTGATTTCGTCTTATCTTGTAATAGCTTCCGCATGATTTGTTTGATGTATTTCATCCTTGTATAATTATAGCAATCCTTATCTTGTTGTTCTTTCATAGGTATAGTTTTTCTTGGAACACATTATCTTCCAAGAGATAGATATACAAGATATGTATAGAGACAATGCAAACAAGATATGTACAAGAACTAAGAAGAGTATTGTTACTTTTAGAAGAAGAAGTCTCTTTCATCCTGCTTAGTCTTCTTTGTAGCTTCCTTTTCTTCGGAAAATGATGCTTTGTGTGTCTCCTTCCTTTTCTTTAGCTCGGGACAATGATTCTTGTAGTGACCATACTTTCAACAGTTGAAGCATTGTATTTCTGAAATGTCTTTTTTCTGATTTGGTTTCCTCCTTGAACCAAACTTATTGAGTACTATGTTTACCAATTTATTTTCTGAAATGATCTCTTCAATAGCTTGTAGTTGATTTCTTAACTGGGAGATCCTTACAAAGTATGATGCTATGTTATCATAATCATTCATCTTCATGTCACGGAGCTCATTCTTCAAACTCATTATTTGTCCAATGTTTCTGACTGAGAAGAGGTTTGTTAGGGAATCGTACATCTTCTTCGATGAGTCAAGATGGGAGATGTAGGGTATCAAGTGATATTTTATATATTCCACTATGATACTCATGGAATTGATGTCACCATCTTTTAACTTCTCCATAACTGCAACACTATGTAGTTCCTTCTCTTTTCCTTCTTCAAACTCTGGTTTCACGATCTTTCCTTTCACAATATCCAGCACTTTATTCTTGGCAAGGATGAGTTCAATCCTTGTCTTCCATGCTTTTAAGTTAGAGGCTCCATATAACTTGTTCTCTGACTTCATAGAATAAGTCATGGCTTCTTTGACTTGATCAAACCCTAGTTTTGACCAAAAACTCAAACTTCGCGTCTTGGCTCTCTGAGAGTATCAGGAGATGTGCTAGGCTAGAGTGCACTGATCTATCCAGAGATTAGGTCAATCCCTTCACTTAAGGTGCCTCAACAAGAGGATTAGATTTTCTACAACTGCACCTACTAGTAACCCTAGAGGCAGTGTTATGGCAACTGCTCCTGCTAGAAACCCTAGCGATAGTTCTTCAACGAGCTTAATATCCTTACAGATATGTTTCCTTCTAGTGGTTAGACTGAATGAAGGAGGTGTGGGCCCATAACCTGTTAGAATATAATGGATGTGCTCGTTTTACCATTGACAATATCACTATTTTCACCCAACCATAGGCCGAAGGTACCCTCTGAGCACCTTAACCTTGACTGAGAATCATTCTGAAAGAAAACCCTAGGCTAGATAGCCAAACAAAGGGTAGCACACCTTTCCCCAAGGATAGCACACCAACAAGAGCTGATCAGATAGTCCAAACCCTAGCCAAGAGATAGTCCAAGACAAAACATAACTGCTAGTTGTAGCAGCTGCAACAACGGTTGTTCTCCAAACCTGCGCATAGAACTGGGCACTGCAGTGCACACAAGTGCAGCTCTGTAATTCTGAGACTGCCTGCCAAAATGAGAATTGGCTTCCTGTATTTATAGTAATTCTGGCTAACTGTCGAGGCCGACTTCTCATTCTGGGTATCTGTTTGTTCAATATATATTAATTCTTCTGGCCGACTTCTTCTCTTGGAGGCTAGTAACCTAATATAAATTATCTACTTGAGCCAACAAGTAGTCTAGGTTTATTAGCCAACTCATTAGGGTTTCTTCTTGCTTCCTGGAGTATTCTATTATCATCATGTTTACACGTGGAGGTAAATACCTCCCGCAGCTACCATAATATCAACATCAAGCTGCTACTATCGTGTTACCATGGCAAATACTTATGGATATACTATCACATTACAGTTGACCCGACACTAATCCATAGGATCACAAGCCTGAGTATGCAAGGACCTGACCCGCGGGACTTTTATCCAGTAAAAGTCGTAGACGTGCACTTGCACAGAAGATAAAGGACACCTACGGCGATGTCGAGAAGGGGACAAGAGGATACAAGGTAGCTTCCATTCAGAGTGGCATAGTGTGCCTCACCTGTCAACTGATAGCTGGGAAGTTAGTAATAAATAACCAACCTACATAGGTTATCGTCTTTGTAGTTCACCTCGCAGGGAAGTGCACAGAAGGCCTACAAATGAACTGGGTGAAGTACCTAGTTAACCAGTTGGAACTTGATTGCTGAGAAGCCCAGAACTAGGGTTTCAAATCACATTTTAGTTGGATTCTGGTCCTCATTGCATTTGTTGCTTGGAAAATTCCAGAAGGAGCGACCTTCCCAGACATAGAACCATTCGAACCGCTTGCCATAAAGTTTGATACCCTTTGGTATTCAACAGATATGAAAAAACAGTGGTAATCAAATGTCATGTTCCATACATACTACCTTCAGTTGAAGTGAGCCATCGAAGTTGAGCCTCACATGACTCCAAACACTTTATAGAGGTTCCGACCACTGATGAATTTCAGCACAGATCAACACTTCACCTACATTACAGCGCGGGCAGATGGACATAAAGAGCAGCTCCAGACATACTATCATCTTACAGAAGAAGACCTGGAGGAAATCACTAAGGAATGGTCTACTGACCTCCTTATCCCCGCCAACCCCGCAGAGATATCTGATATTGATAACCCAGAGGACACCCACAAAGAAAATACTACACCTAGTACAAGCATACAGAAGAAGGCTGAGAAGGTCCAAAATTTAAGCAGCACCTCAGAGAAGACTACTTGCATGTCACATAACTGAGGGGGTGGTGATGAAGTAGAAGCTGAAGAGAAGCCTAGCGAAGTAACACTGCCCCAAGATGAGGAGGACCCCTCGAAGAAGACGAAGGTTTCCCCCCCCAAAAAAAAACTTCTTCCCGAAAGAAATAAAAATCCTCCATGACCAAGATGCAGACTGTCCTCACCTCCGACGATTTTGATTTCATCATAGTAGCTCTGAATGATGCTTCACTGGAAATAGCAGAGAAACAAGAGGCCAAGCAAGAAGAAATGTATGATAGGATCGAATTCGAACTTCGATGGGTACAGCAGGCCTTTCAGTCCAGTTGCGCGGTCTCCACTGCGCCGGGAGAACCAGAGTTGGGAGATGAGTCAGCCCAACTCCACTGACTCGTTGATCAAGTCAAAGCTCACCTTCGAAGAGCACAGGAAGAAACATAACAAGCCACCTAGGATTTGACACAAGTACAGGGAGTACTTGTCGAACAACATCAAGTTGTAGAACAGGAAAATATTTCTCTCCAAGCGAAGTTCGATGTAGAAAAAACACAAATACAACAAGGGAAAGAACAGTTGCTTGCAGAGCAACTCGAAGTGAAAGAATCGATCAGCAGAGCACTTTGCTCTGTGGCAGTCATAGAAATAAAGGTAGAGGATCAAGTCCCGCAGCAAGTAAAGCAGCTCACAGAAGTGATCCAGCAACTACATCAACGCATAGCATACTTAGAGCTATGCGCAGTACCCAAGACTCCACAGGACGTGAGGGATCAAATAGAAACAACTGCTCGAAGCACAGTTGAGAGAATAAAAGCCCTTACTATGGAATATAAGCAACTTACTGATCGCAGTGCCCAGACCTATGAGAAACTCACAGAGAATCCAAAACTAAAGGCACTAGAGTCACAGCTCCAAGAGGGAAAGTATCAAGCCGATGTGATACAAGTGTAGTTGAAGCCCCTTTCGGCTGTTGAAAGAATGAAGCACTCCCAAGAGAAATGCACCGTCCAGCAACAGATCCACACTATCCAGAGCAGATTTATGGAAGTAACTCAGAGACTCCAACATGTACAAGAAAAGGCCTACCAATTGTTCACAGAAGTAGAAGGCCAAGGAGAAGAGTTGGAGCAGGTTGTTATTGCAACTGAACAATGCCTGGAGGGGCCTGTGAACAAGGTAGTCATCCAAGAGTTCATTGAACAAGAGGCCACCACAAACAGCAAGTCGAAGCAGCTCGAGGCTTTCGAAGCAGAACTACCCAGATCAGAGTGACTCAGGATGAGTCATAGGTGAGTATTGGGGACCTATTGGCCCTTGAACAAGTTTTGAGGGATCTTGGTCAAGTTTGACCTATTTTGGGATTTTGACAGCCTGAAAAAGGAGGAGCGCAAGACGAAGCAGAGATCGCAGGATCTCGACCCCTTTTTGGGTCCTTTTTGGGATTTGGGATTATGTAATGGATATGGGATGTCGGCTCATGGGTTTACCCATGTTTAGGCCTATTTTGTAATGTATAAATAGACACCTAGGCTATAGATATATAGAGAGAGATAGAGGCATATTTTTGTGATATTGGCTAAGTGCTAGATCTATGTGATTAAAGGATTGTAAGTGCTTTGTGCATATTGTGTGAGACTTGCAGAGCTAAGTGCAAGTGGTTGTAACAGACTGTGAAGGGCTTTGTGTTGTGATGCAAAGAAGGAGGATCTCATGGAGTGTGCACAGATCTCATGTCTTCTGCGGAGTAAGATTTTGATGCTATGTGCATGTAAGAATCTTGACAAAGATAATCAAGAAGAAGAGTTGGTGGATGTAACCCCAGGGTGGGGGTGAACCACGTAAGTACTGTGTTGTTCTTCTTTGTGTAATGGCTTGATGTGTTTATGTCTTTACTTGCTAAGTGATTTGATATAGATGGATATATTTGTATATGCTTTGTGCTAATGATGTGAATGAATGTTAGATTTGACCTATGTGAATGTGCTTAGTGCTTGAATCAGCTAAATCTAATATGCTTCTCTATGATAAGTGCTTAAATACATCAGATCTGAGTTAATGATGTGATGCTTTGTTTCATATGCGGAGTAGATATTGGTTAAGTATTAAAGAACTGTCGGTGCTAAGTGCTCTGTTAAGTATTACAATCACAGATATGTGTCCTAGCTAAGCTTGCAGACACCTGAGTCCTGCAACCACCCCTTCCTCTACCTCAGGTGAGACTTCATCTGCTTCGCAGGTGTTGCTGAAAGGGCCGGTAGTTAGGGTTTTTTTGGTGAGTTTTTGTAGCATTGAACCCTGGTTTTTCCCCTGTGCCAACAAAGGCCGAAAATTTCAGACTAAAGCCTCTCACAAGAGGAGAGTTATGATTCAAAATGAGATCTTATGATCTCTATTTATACAAAAATTAGCCAACATGGCTTGTCCACAAAATAAGGAGTAAAACACAACATTAGGGATCAAAAACCGTAATATTTCCCCCTTAACACAATAATATTAAACAATTCACTTAAAATTTTATCTTTTTCACAAATTAAACCCTAATCTAGGATGATGTCACCCCTTTAGGGGAAGTTTTTCCACTTTGAGGAGGTCATTGGTGTTGGAGAAGCATGCAAGGGCCTCCCAAGGAAATGTGTCAAGCATCTAAGTGATCTCATCATGGTGAAAACCCTCTTCTCCTCAAAGAATCCAAGTGAAAATGAGTGGCACCTCACCACCAAGCCCTAGTCCCCAGTATCATGACATCATGCTCAAAAGTGGGGTATTTTCCCCTCCTCTGAAAATCATTTGGAAAGCAATGGGTGGGATAGTTCATCCAAGTCATCATCAAGGTCTTCCAATTCAACTTTCTCTCATCTGTCATGTGGGCCCCTGGCATCCAACCTATGGGCTTGTAGCCCCATGGAAGCCCAAGCTAGGCTTGTTCTCCCAAAACTGTCCACCAGCTAGGTCTTGCAAAGACAAATGAACACGCCCTCCAAGGATATCAAGTAATAACATCATGATAAGTGGATCCAATCAATAAATAATCCATCTAAGCATGTGCATCAAAGATTACTATATCAAACAATTAACAACTCAAAGACATTATGTGACTTGTCAAGCTTAAGTATGGGAGGGTTGATGAGGTGTCATATTGGGTAGATCTTTCCCTAGGTCAAGGAGAGCCTCCAAGAGGTCCCTCTCTAAGCCATGTAGAGTGTATGAGGTGGATGGGGTCAAGACTCAATGGGCATAGGGCTCATGACATACTAGGGGTCGTAGTGTCTCATTCATGGGTGCCTTTGTAGAGGGTGTGTGGTACCTTCGTCCGCAATGCACTTTTTCCAAGCCCATCATTTTCCTTTTATCATTCTTTCTTTATATTTTCTTTAGCACAAGGAGAGTTTGAAGGTCATTGTCCTGGCGTGGTGACCAGATGGTGGCAATTTCACCCACAAATGCCTAATGGAAATGAGAAAGTTTTCTCATGATGAGACCCCCTTTCTCTCATCCATGCAATTGAGAGTCATTGCCCTAGTTTGGTGACCATATAATGACAATTTCATACCACTATATATCCATGGACATGATAGGTCAACTCGTGATAAGACCTCCTATCCTTCAATGTAACTTTCAGACATTTCTTTGTTATATTATGGGTCCACATTTAATCGAAGATAAGCATTTTATTGCTTTCTTGGGTGATCCCTGGGCGAAGCATTTGGAAGGTTTATATATGGATTTTATCTTTTACCCAACACCAACCCCTTTGGGACTTTAGCCTCTTCTTCCCATAGAATGAGGGACAACCCCTTCTTGGGTCAATACACCCTAAAATCCCAAGAGATAAGGAAATAGAGGGCAATAATGATGGGAAATGGTAAGTATGGTTGGGAACCATACGATGGCCTATTAATGGATTTCCCAGTAGAAAACCCATTCCCAAAGAATCCCACTTAATAGGGCACAATGTCAACCACCAAGGTGAAGCAAGGAAAAAGGTATAATGTCCAAGCACATATCATGAAATCTAGAGCAATCTAAGATACAACATAATCAAATGGCTTAGGTATTGAAATGATGCTCACCATAATACTAATTTGTACCTCATGGAGCAAGGCCCACTACCTTCTGGAAGCCAACTGGTGTGGTGGATTACATCTATAAACCTGTGACCATTTGTGGTGATGAGTGGGTTTTCCATCTGTGCAAAGGGTATTGTTGGTCATGTAGTCTCTCGACACTCCATATATACAACATGAGGTCCTTGAGACATCATCTCCTTAGTTATTAACAAAATGGTGATAACAGAGATTACCACTAGTGTTGGAGATGATTCCCAGCTAGATGGATAGTCGGTGTGTTGATGGACAAACATTCTCCAGGCAGATAATGGTCCAGGGATGACAGGTTGTTGGTGGATAGACATTCTTCCTATGGAGTCAGGTTGACGGATTGTTGATATACCATGGACAATTATTCTTCTAGGACGTATGTCTGGATTAGAAGAATGGTTTGTCTCCCTGAGTTCATAGTAGTGACCAGAGTGGAGAAGTTGGTACATGAAATACACTTTCCCTGAGTTCACAGTAGTGGTCGAAGGGAAAAATGGTCCAGTACAGTCATTCTTCGAGGATATATGTCTGGATTAGAAGAATGGTCCTTGTAGCCCATGGTGTGGCTTTCAACACCTATTGGAATCGTTATTCTTCTAGGACATATGTTCAGATTAGAAGAATGGTCCTTGTATCACTCTATGGAGTGAGTGACTTATTCAGCATCATGCCCAATTACTCAGATGGAGTATGGCTTCAAGAGATGATGCAGTCGATGCTATCAGATGATACTGATAGTGATGATGTTTCTCGTGAGTTGATCTACGTGATCATGAGATAGCATGTGTGTCTATGATGATGCTACCAATTGAATGGTATGTTTGTGCTCAAGACCATTGACTTTAATACCTCCCTAGCTAGGAGGGAGTTTTGATATTATGGTAGTTGTCGAAGGTATTAACCTCTACGTGTAACCTTTGACGAGACTAGAATATTCCGGGAAGCAAGGGAAACCCTAAAACGTTGGATAATAACCCTAGAAAGAAAGTCAACTCAAGATAATAATTTATATCCTCCAAAAGTACAAGTCATCCCAGTTAGGTCACTTGTAAGACTGTAAATAAGAGGGCGCTAGACCTCATTTGACATACACTCACACAGTTCACACAAACTAGTGGTGCGCAAGTTTTGGAGTGCAGTTGTAGCTACTGCAACTGGGATTTTGGTCTTTGGATATGGTTTGGACTTCCTACCTTGGTTATGGTTTGGACTCTCTGCTTGGTGTGCTAGCTTTGGAGAGACATATGCTACCTTGGTTGGCTATTGGTTCTAAGGGTTTTCTTCTGGAATTATTCTATCTGCCAAGGTTAAGGTGCTCGGGGGTGGCTTCAGCCTATGGTTGGGTGACATTATTGCTCTATTGTCTATGGAAAAAGGAGCACATCTCTTTATTTCTAAAGCTTACCTCCTATGCTTTCTTTTCCATCCTAGTCAATGGTGTACCCTCCCAACCTTTTTCACCCTCTAGAGGTATTCGTCAAGGGGATCCTCCCTCTCCTTTTCTCTTTGTCATCATGGCTGAAGGTTTGGGACGTTATATTATTGCCTCTATTGTGGATGGCTATCTTCAAGGGATCCCCTTACATGGCCTACAACCTGTTGCTTCTCATAGCCAGTTTGTGCATGACACCATGCTGATGGGTACACCCACTGCACAGGAATCCATCAAGCTTAAGTCCATCCTTCCGAATTTTAGTGAAGCTTCTGACACCTCCTTTAACTTGGATAAATCTCAGCTTTTCTTCTTCAATACTCCCTCGGCTATCCAATGACATATTTCATGACTTCTAGGCATTCCCATGAGCTCCCTTCCGTCCAACTATCTTGGCATTCCCCTTTCGGATTCGACTGCATGGAATATCTCATGGGATTTCCTCCCCCAATCCCTTTCCAACCATTTGAACTCCTGGACCTTCAAATCCTTGAATCTAGTTGCACGTCTTGTTCTCATAAAATCGGTTCTCCAAGCCATCCCTGACTATCTTTTCTCCACCCTGGAAACCCCACAACCTGTCATTAAATCCATCTGAAATCTCCAGCGAAACTTCCTTTGGCGAGGTCACAATCCCAGGAAAAAATGGGCTCTTGTCAGTTGGGAGAAAGTTTGCAAGTTGTTATCACTCCAAGAAACTCCTTAGGGTTGTAGACTAAGGATGCTTGGTAACTTAAAAATAATGTGTAGGTATGCTTGGAACAATGGGATCCTCAATAATTAATGTAATAGACAACTCATCATACATTCAAAAGAAAGTGCTTTCAGGAAACAATAATCAGATCAAGTAATCTGAAAGGAGAGAATGAAGAACACTAATCTTGATTGCCAAATACAACTGGATGTAGGGCTTAATGCAAGATAGAAATAAATCCTTCACTTCAAGTCTATGAGTTCAATAAAGAGATGACAGTCTTCATAAACTAAGATAAACTGAAATAAAGTACAGAAAAGGAAACATGAATATTTCTGATATTGAAAGCGAAAGGAGACTGTAATTTTATTATGCAATAAGAGTCTATATAGTAGAACAAAAATGTATTCCCAATTTGAACCCTTGTCTCTTAGAAAATCTAGGCATTTATAGCCTTTTACAATCAGTTTTTAAGATCCTGAAAACTTGGATCTGTACCTAAAAATAGCAAATCAAATTAACTAAGACAATCGATAACAAAGATTAGTGGCTAGGCTAGCATTCGAACTGTATTCCATATCAAAATTTAACATATGTACTTCATCAGCTTCTGGAATCTGTTGTGTCATAAAAAAGGTAAAGGCACCTGTCTTTGTAGCTGGATTTCTTCAATTACTCATAGTCAAAACTTTAGGAGACCGATTTAGCATGTGGTTTTCAAAATCTCCATGAATCTCTGATGCTGAGTATTTTCTGACAAAGTAGTTAATCCTTTAATTCTCTGGAACCTCTTTAAATCCTTTGAAAATCGCCCTGCTCCATCTTTAGCTTTCAAAAATTATTTTTGTGCTTTCACCAGCTAACTCGCTTTATGATTCACTGGTTAGCTGGTGAAAGCTCTGCCTTTCACCAGCTAACTGGTCGTAAATTAACCCTTCGCACTGGTGAAAGCTCTGCCTTGGCCAAAAGGAACTTTCACCTCCAAAACTGTTGTTTTATCAAAAACTCAGTGTGTCTCTGCTTTATCTCCTTGCATATTCACAGCAACCCGGGCTAGCACTTGCAGATCTGGGTGTGACTTATGTTTCTGCTTCAATTTTCTAATCTTCCTCTTAAGGCCTTTTTCTAACCACCGTAGACTGTTATAATCTTTGGTGATTTTCTTCTTCCTCTTCTTGTCCGTGACACTTTCACGAGCCAACTTTTCAAATGCAGCATTTGTTTCTGCGAAATTATCAAACAAAGTTTTGTATCTCTCCTTAATTACTCTTTCTAAAACCTCTTGTTGAGCAATCACTTCTTTAAGTTGCTTGATTTTCTTTGATTTCTTTGACTCTTTTCTCTTTGATGTTTCACCTTCATCAGTGGGAGTAAAAGTCTCACAATCCTGTGCAAATTCCATGGAGTGTTCAGGGCTTTAAATGGCTGGGCTTTCATCTTCTTGCTCTGGCTCTGTTTCTGAGTCTGTGTATGGTAGATTTAAAATATTTGTTTTCATTTCTGTAGGTTCCTCTGTAGTAGTTTCAAAATCTAACTTTTTCTTTGACCTGTGAGACTTTACGCCAGAAATCCTATCTTCTGGTGGTCCTGGAAGAGTTCTCCTCTTCCTCGAGCTGCTCTGAGGAGTTAATTTCCTTTTTCCATCTCTCTTATGCTCATTCATGGGCTGAGTTTGGGTTTCAAAGCCCTCCCAAAAAGGAAAATGTTGCCAAGTCCTTCCTCTTTGTCTTAGCCCCTCCAGGATTATCAATTTGATTAGCCCAAAATGACAAAGGGTGTTTTTCATACTTAAAGGTTCAGCCCTAATATCTTTACAAACTTTAGTTAGGCTTTTATGCAAGAAGAAAAGTAAATTTAGGAGAGTTTTCCCTGTAAAATGGTCTAAGAGCTTGAAATGGTATAGCATCAGCTTGTCATACCTGCCTTCTGAGGTTATATAGAGTTGGATGCCCTTGAACAAGTCCTGCCACTCATCCTCCAAATGAGAAACTGGCATGCTTTTCTTCCATGCAACATTTCTGAATTCTTCCTTAAGATATGCTATGAAATTGAGGTTCTTGGTTGTTGTTGTTTTGAACCAACTCTGGCCTAATCTAGGTAATTTGGTCGTTGTAGCAATGGCGGCTTCATCAACTATGATTTCTAAAGACCCGACACAGGCTTTATTTCCATCCTATGATTTAGCAAACACTTCAGCTGTTGTTTGGTGACAGTCGTTCTGTAACTTCTCAACATATCCCATGCAACCTGCATCTGAGAAGTGTTTTTGACCTCTGGATACGCTTGTAGAAAGGACAGACTATCTAATTCTTTCCTTAACAATGAACCACTTCGTTTCCTTTCCATCTGCAATTAAAACCCCAAACAATTTTGTAAACAAAAACACTGTAATTTGTTGTTTGAGCCAAGGTTCGACGCTGGTGAAAACTCTCGGCGTTGTCTTTCAAAAATGAAAACATATCATATGCATGTGGATGATGCGTGTTGGGGATATGAGGTGTTGATTTGATGTCACCAGCCGAGTAGTACCGCTCCTTTACCTGTGATGATGGATTTGAATTCGCCATCTCCAGCGCCATTATCTTGTGAAGCATGCATTTATGAACACGATCCGCTTTGATATCCGATTTAGACGTGCAAACAGAATCTTCATCATTATTCTCTTTCACCAGTGCCTTATAATGATTACATGACGTGTGTTGAGCATGTCATTCTTTGATTTTTTGAAAACGTGGAGGGAACACACGTGTTCTGCACTTTCACTAGCTAACGGTCTGCGGGGAAGTACTCCTTAACTGTTGAAAATCGTCACTTTCACCAGCTAATCCTCAAACTTGAAACACACGTTAGTTGTTGAAATCCTTTTCATGAAATTTTAAAGAAAATACCTTTATGGATCGAGTTATTAGTAAGATATGAATTAAAAACCTAAGTTTTTCCACTAGAAGAACTTAAAACAAATTGGAGAAAACTACCAATGAAAATGCTATC
This sequence comes from Picea mariana, assembly GCA_032191745.1. Lineage (NCBI taxonomy): Eukaryota > Viridiplantae > Streptophyta > Pinopsida > Pinales > Pinaceae > Picea > Picea mariana. Next base: position 12,981 of record JASDQU011178841.1, read on the forward strand.
AATCCAAAAATGAACCCATAGTGACTGATTCATTTTGGGAGCTAACATTTGGCTCCAAGTGGGATGGAAACCTCCCTATGAAGTGACCAAGAACCTAGCTATACTCAATATCCTTTATTACAAATTTAAAAATTTGAAAAATAGTTTTGCTTAGTACCATTGGGCATGGAGTTATTCAAGCGATAAAAACAAAGAAAACAGAACTGAAAAGAATATGTACAAGTAGAATAGGGCTTTAAGAAAAAGCCTTATGAAAAATAGGTCTTTAGAAAACACCCTTTGAACGGGCCACCAGCTACTTCCTCGCCTGCGAGATTTTGGAGAACAAAGGTATTGTTCTTCTAAACTGTTGTTATGACAAAAGGACCTGTCCAGAGAGCATCAAATTTGTCGTGTTTCCCCTTCTCTTGCCTTGCTACATCCCATTTTAAGACTAGTTCCCCTGTTTTGAAGATATTTGGTTTGACTTTCTTGTCGAAAATCTCCTTCATTTTTCCTTGGTGTAATTCTGTCTTTTCCAAAAGTTGCTCTCTATCTTGCTGCAACTCTACCAAATTATGGATTCTCCGAGTTAAATCACTTGGTTCAGAATCGGTTTCTTGTAAAAACTTTGCAACTGGAAATGCAAGTTGAACAGAAAATATGGCTTCAGTACCATATACCAACTTGAAAGGAGATGTACCAATTGACTTTTTACGTGTAACCCTGTCAGCCCACAAAGCAAATTTCAGCTTGGAATCCCAGCCTCTGGTATTTTGTTCAAGCAGCTTCTTTATAATTCTGACTAAACTCTTATTTGATGACTCAACTAAGCCATTTCCTTGTGGATAGTAAGCAATGGAATGTACTAGCCGAATTCCCATCTCTTCACATAATTTTACCAAGTGCTTATCCTTGAATGCAGCAGTGTTATCAGTGACTATTCTCTTAGGGCAACCAAATCTAGTGAATATGTTTTCTTGCAGAAAATTTATGATGATAGTATGATTTTCGTTCCTGGTAGGAATAGCCTCAATCCACTTTGTAAAATAATCAGTGGCAACAAGGATCCACCTGTGCTGACTACTAGAAGGTGGGTGAATCTCACCTATGAAATACAGACCCCATTGCTGGAAGGGACATGTGACCACTATAGGTCTGAGGGGAAGAGACTTCAGTTGTTGTTTGCCTTCAAATCTTTGGCACTTGTCACATGTTCTCACAAACTCACACACATCTAAAAATAAGGATGGCCAGTGATAACCAGATCTTAAGATTTTATGTGCAGTGGTTTTCCAATAGTGATGTCCTCCACATTCACTATTATAGAACTCAATCATGACCTTAGCTGCTTCTTCTTGGTTTATGCACCTTAACAATAAACCTATTGGATTTTTCCAGAACAATAAGTTATCATTGATGCAGAAATTCATGGATTTGAGCTTTAAAGCCCTTCCTTGTGTTTTTGTCAAATCTGGAGGGACTGATAAAGTTTGCAGAAAATGAATGATGTGACTATACCATTTGTAATTAGCTAGCTGATCTGAGACCTGCATTTCCTCACTTATTTTATCCTCTGAAGACTAAACATTCTCTGCATTAACACTTACCAAATTTATTTCGAGCAGTTTACAATTTTCCTCTGCCAAAACTTTGGCAAGGCCCTGGCCCTTCACAAGTTTTGCTGGTTTAATTTCAACATCAAATTCAATCAACTTTGCTATCCACTTACTCCTATTCCCATCTATGTTGGGTTGTATAAGCACATCTTTAACTGAACTGGAGGGTACGTAAGCTATTACCTTGGCTTGAATGATGTAAACTCTGAAAGATTTTAATGACTTGATAAGTGCATATGCTTGTTTCTCCAATAATTCATACTTTACCTCTGCATCCCTAAAGACCTTACTAAAGAAGGCAATCGGTTGCTCCTAATCATCGGCATTTTTCTGCAAGAGTACTGCTGCAATTGTATCTCTTGAAGAAAATGAAAAAATGTAAAATACCTTGGCGAAGTCGGGGTTGATCAAAACAGAGGTTGTTGTAATGGCTTCCTTGATATCATTGAATGAGTGTTTGGCTTCTTCAGTCCATTTTACTTCGGAGTCCTTTCTTAACATAGCAGTAATATGCTTTGTGAGTTCTGCAAAGTTTACTATAAACCTCCTGATAAAGTTTATAGTCCCAAGGAAAGACTGAATGTCCTTCTTTGATCTAGGAAGAGACAAATTTTTAATTGCTTCTACTCTTTTTGGGTCGGTTTTCACCCCATCAGCTGAAACAATATGTCCAAGTATTTTCCTTTCCTTAAGTGCGAAATTTGATTTTTTTGGATTAAGAGAAATGCCATACCTTCAACATTTTAGAAATGTCCCTTTTAAGTGTTGCAAATGAAGTTCATGGATGCTCAAGAAAACAGTGATATGGTCAAGATATACCAGGACAAATTTATCTTTCTCTCCAACGAAAGCAATGTCCATCGCCCTTTGGAATGTCGCTCCTGCATTCATCAATCCAAAGGGCATCTTTTCGTACATAAACGTACCCCATGGAGTAGTGAAAGTAGTCTTTTCTTTATCGTCTGGATGGACAGCAATCTGGTTGTATCCGGAAAACCCATCAATGAAAGACATCACCTTTGATCCTGACACCTTCTGCAAAATATGTTCCATTTTGGGCAGAGGGTAGTTGTCCTTCCTAGAGCACTTATTCAAATTTCTGAAGTCGACGCAGAGTCTAATCTCTCCATTCTTCTTTCTGACTGGTACGAGATTTGCAATCCATTCTGAATATCTGAGAGGTATGATGCGGGCATCCAATAATTTTTTGATTTCCCTTTCTATTGTAGGCAGCAACAAAGGATTAAAAGATCTAAGTTTTTGCCTAAATGGCTTGGTATCTTTGTTTCAGGGAATCTTATGTTGAATTACCTCTGTGTCGAAAGTCTTCAAGTCATCATATTGCCAAGCAAAGATGTCAGCAAACTCCTTTAGCAATTCTCCATAATCAACCTTTTGTTTTTCAGTCAAATGTGAAGCTAAGTTGACATATTTAGGAGCATGTTCACTAGCTACATTATACTGCAAAACTTCCAAATCTTTTTCCCCATTTTCCAATTTGACAGCCACATCATTATTATTAAAAAGCCTTTCCAAAGGGACCAAACCTTTAGAAATTCGGTTGGTAGACAACTGGACTATTTCATGTGCTGCGACTTTGCTTCTGAATTTTGTCTTCTCAATTTCATTGTCATGTTCATTCTCCTGATCGATTTGCAAATCTGAAAACTCATCTATCACTGCAAAAAATCTAGTGAGTTCAGCATCGTCTTCAAAAACCTTCCAAAATTTTACATTATCAAGGAGGGATGGCCTATATTTAACTTGAATTTCGTAATTCAATTTATGAGGTAGAGGAGGTATGAAAGCACAAGCCGACACAGCTAATGAATCAGCTAATTCATTCATTGCTCTAGGTACATATGAAATTTTAAAATCTGCAAAAGTATGAATTGCCCTCAAAACTTCATCTCTGTATGCTTTCAGCCTGACATGTTTTGCTTGAAAGGACTTATTCACCTGCTGAATGATCAAATCTGCATATTTGAATACCTGCAATATTTTAATCTCCATCTCTTTGGCTGCATTTAGCCCCAGAAGTAGTGCCTCATACTCAGCAATATTATTAGTCACTTTAAAATCGAGTTTAAAGGACAAATGAGAAGTTTTCTTAGAAGGGGAAATCAATACCACCCCTACTCTTGTTGATTCTTTGGTGGAAGCACCATCAAAGAACATGGTCCAAAGATTGTCCTCTGCTGCTTTTGTGGGCTGAACTGCAGGCTTTCTGAGAAACAATGCATCTGGTAATGAATCATCAATTTGCAAAATACAAGATCCCATACCTGTGTCGACAGAATAGATAGGATGATTGGATGGATTTTGTTTGTCACTGATTACATATGCCAACTGTGATTCCCTGTATAACCTTTTGTTTACCCCTCCAAAAACAGGGATAGTAGCGTAAGAGAGATCCATTTGAAGAGTGCCACCTAGCCTCTTCATCCATGATCTTGATAACAGACATCCAAATTTAGGTGGTATGTCTGCCACTACTATATCCATAACCATAGTCTTCATGGATGCTTGGGTTAAATTTACAACCAAGTCCTTGATCATTCCAATACATTTGACTTTTCGAGAGTCAAAAGAGAAAATATCATGGTAAGACTTGGTGATCTCCAGCCCAAGCTCATCCATGACCGCCTTTGGCATCAAATTGTGAGAAGCACCGGAGTCCAATAAACAGTTATGTAATGTTTTCTCATGAATATTTAGAGAGATGTAAAAGGGAGGACAACTTTCATCTCTGTCTTCTATCATTTGGTCCAGAGTAATGGTTGGCTTTTCATCATATATGTTGAGAATATCAGTGGAAGGGGATATAGATTTGGGATCTAAAGTTTTGAGGATATCCTTTTTGAACATTTCATTTTTCATTAACTCGACTAGAGGAATAGGAATTTTAATTTTCTGTATTTCAGCCTCAAAATTGAACGAATATGGGACTTTATCAGAAGCTTTATCAGATACCTTTACCTCATTCGAAGGAGCTTTCTGATTTCTTTGCTATTCAACAGGGGCCCGACTTTCTGGAGTTTGATGCTTGACAGAGGCAGCAGTCTTCTTGGGAGGAGTTGATGCTTTCGCTTTTGAGGGATTTGTTTGTTGATTCTCTGATGTCTGATCTTTTTGCTTAACAGGGGTTGTTCTCTTTTCGAGAGAGGCTGGTGCATTCTGTTGGGTA
>JASDQU011178842.1:1209-14914 GCA_032191745.1 Picea mariana
TCCCGTGGACGAAGTATCGATGCTTAATGAAATCGTGAAACATGATTTCCCGATAAGTCAAGAGATAGCGGGGCCCACGGAAGGGTCAATGGTGGACAGGTGGCATCGGGTATCGGGATATCGCGAAATTCGTGGACAAGGTGTCCATGCACTATGAAATCGTGAACCCCGAAAGCCCAGCGTAATTCAACTTAACACTTAAACCTTAGTCAAGGATTATTTAATGGTTGTTTAAATAAGACTTGATTATACCGCGAAATCGGAGATCGCAGATTCGGGGTTCAGTATGCACCGAATCTTTGTTGTGGGAAAACTCGAATCCCGACAGGATGATACAAGGCCACGGTCACGGAGGCCGGTCATATAGACCAAGGTATAGCCAGTAAGGGCTAGCTCTTAGGGACGGGACGCGTTGAAAACTTGTTCCATCGGTGATCGGGGATTCGAGGGGACAGGAACCTTCGACACTGCAACCTCCGAAACCCCGAGTCCCGGTATTGAACCAGGGGTTGGCAATTTGCAAGTGTAGGTTTTCGGAGATTTCCCCTTTTGCGGGAGATTAACCCCAAATTTTTTTTAAATATGATAGTGGATGTGTTACACAAGTAGTGTAATCAATCCCCCACTTGGTGAAGGGACCAATTGTGATGACAGGAAACATAGGAGTGGGATGTGCCCTCATCTTTCGAGAGAAGATTTGGCATGGATGGCACTTCTTGACCAATTTGATACAATCTTTGATTAGTGTCGGCTAGAAGTAACCTTCTTGTAGAATTTTTCAGGCTGTTGCCAACCCAGAAAAATGACCGCCACAAGCTCCGGTATGGCAATCCTTGAGCACGATGACAACCTCCTCATGTGTGAGACATCGACATAAGATGCAGTCTACACCTCTCCAATACAACGTATCATCGAGTATGATATAATTCTTAGCCCGATGGCGTATCCGCCAACGCTCTTCACGAGAAGCAGAAGTGGGTCACTTCAAAGTATGGAGGTAGATAAGTATATCTCAGTACCATGGATCTGAGGATGTAATCAAAAACATATCTTCCCAGATAGGCGATTCTTCAAGCACAACATCACCTAACTCAACCGGAAGTTCCAAAATAAGCTCTACGAAGACCAATGACTTTTTGGACTTTTTTGAAATGAAGTCTATGTCAAATTCTTGGAGGATGACTATCCATCTACTAATTTTTCCTCCTATAACAAGTCGTGTCAACATATACTGGAATGGATTCACGACAACAATGACGGTGGTCTTACGAAATAGAACATAGTGACGGAACTGTTGAAAAGAATGAACTGCCACCAACGCAAGTTTTTCGATATGAGAATAATTGAGTTCCAGTCTTACGAGGCCTCGGATCAAGTAATATATCACGTATTCGGAGAACAAATCATCTTCCTGAACTAAAACCATACCTATGGTTGACTCTGCGGTAGCCAGATATAATAAAAAATCTTTGTTATAGTTAGGTGGCCATAACAGAGGTGCAGTTGTGAGGGCATGTTTTAATGCATCGAAAGAGAATTGAGTGGCTTCGTCCTAGAAAAAGGGAACATNTCAACATATACTGGAATGGATTCACGACATCAATGATGGTGGTCTTACGAAATAGAACATAGTGACGAAACTGTTGAAAAGAATGAGTTTCCACCAACGCAAGTTTTTCGATATGAGAATAATTGAGTTCCAGTCTTACGAGGCCTCGGATCAGGTAATATATCACGTATTCGGAGAACAAATCATCTTCCTGAGCTAAAACCATGCCTATGGTTGACTCTGCGGTAGCCAGATATAATAAAAAATCTGTGTTATAGTTAGGTGGCCATAACAGAGGTGCAGTTGTGAGGGCATGTTTTAATGCGTCGAAAGAGAATTGAGTGGCTTCGTCCCAGAAAAAGGGAACATATTTCTTCCGTAAATGCATAAATCCCTTGGTGATTTCGGCATAGTTGGCGATGAAGCATTGTAAGAAGTTCGCCTTGCCTTGTAGACGCTGAAGTTGTAGGATTGTGTGTGGGGGGGGGGACTGGAATATTGCCTCCACCTTAAGAGGATCAACCATGATCCCTATTGTTGATATGATGAAACCTAACAAACGTCCTGATGTTACGCAGAAGCTACACTTGTTTGGATTCAAGCGAATCCTAAAGTAGCGACAACGTTCGAAGATTAGTCTAAGGTGTGTGGGATCCGTTATCTTGTGAGAATGTGATGCTAAATCATCTAGGTAGGCCTCGACTATATGCTTGAGGTCATGAAAAGCAAAAGATATGGCCCGCTAGAATGTGGCTCCAGCATTTTTAAGTCCAAAAGGCATCTTACAATATGCGAACGTACCCCACAGACAAATGAATGTCGTTTTGTGTTGGTCTTTGGGTTTGATTTGGATTTGATTATATCCTGAAAAACTGTCCATGAAAGAAAAAGCTTCACAACTAGCACATTCATCAATGATCTAGTCAATGAATGGTGTTGAGAAATTATCTTTGGGACATGCCTTGTTCAAATCATGAAAATCGGTACATACACGAATCGTGCCTTGTTTTTTATTGACCTGCACAGGATTTGACACCCATTGAGTCAAATGGATAGGATAGATAAAACCTTCCTTTAGCAATTTCACAACCTCAATCTTGATGGTTACTGCATTCTTGGGATTAACTGGATGAAGTTTCTGTCGAATAGTCTTGGCATCAGGATACATTGTGATCTCATGTTCAACTATTTTTGGATCGATACCTGGCATTTTCTCATAAGACCAAGAAAAAATGTCACGAATTTTTTTGAAAATATCTGTGTATATTTGAATCTCTTCGAGGGAGCAATCTGCTTCGACGAAGATGTTCTCCATGACGCCAGGGTTTCGGGAGATGTTGATTGGTATAGTTTTAGTGATAGTCGCCATATTGCCCTCAGCATAAATTTCATGTTTAGCTAAGAGATTAATAGGACACAGTTGATCTCCATTCATGGTCAGGGTGAATTCTCCTACTTCAATTTGGATTAACTCTGGGAGAAAATATGATCTTTGATGAAGATCTTCCCAAGGTTTGTCCGAACTAGTCATTTATTTGATTACTTCTTCATCAGAAGGCAAGACTAAGTCTAATGAATTGATGTTAGCGAGAGAACTCTGAGCCCAAATAGGCTCTAGAAGTGGATCTAACTCTTGTGCAGGAGTCGGATCAGGATTAGTTGAAGCTTGTTGGACCAAAGAGTACGCAACTTTAGTGGCAGACAAGGGCATGGACATGCCTAGGTGCCCTGTCTCATACATTGTGTTTGATGGGGAGGAAAGAATCCACGGATCCTCGAAGTAAGTCATGCAGAATGACGAAACTTGAAAAATCTCAACCTTATGGTGATTAGATATAAATTTGATATCATCGTGAGGAGGTGGGTAATCGAAGGTACCCATCAAGGATGGGAACAAACCAACTCCTACGTTAATGACACCTGGTTGAGGATTATCAATCATCAGGACCGTGGATGCCCCCAAAGCTGGGTCAAGACTGGAGAAAGACAATTGATTGATGATCACTATTCGGCCCTCGTGTGTAAACAACAAGACTTGGAAAACTGTAGCAACCACAGCTTGAATAGCATAATTCCAACTCTGTCCTAACAAGAGTTTATAGTCAAGGGGAGCATTAACTACCTCTTATTCGACACACACAATTTTCCCTCCTAACTACACAGGGAAAGAAGGAACGATGCCATGTGGTCGAAATGAATGACCATTGAAAGCAGTGAGGAGAGTAGGTGATGGAGACAAAATGGGCTAGCCAATGGCCTTCCAGCATGCGAATGACATAATGCATGTCGAGGTGCCCTCGTCGACCACCGTGTGGAAGATATTCTGAGTAAAAGTTTTCATGGGATGAGCCACTACTATATGAAATGCTACATGGTAAGGCAGATGAGGTTTTAAGTCGGTTGTATCTAACATGATGGTACCTGGATTACAAGTCTCAGTAAAGCCCAAAGCACTTAACAAGGCTTTCCCATGAGCAGGGTAGCTTTGGAGGACCTCCAAAGTAGACATCGCACAAGGGGTTTGTGATAAAGCTTCCACCATAGAGTAATTCTGGGTGGCCCTTGCGTTTGGGTTGTGAGAAGCTTTTTTAAATGCACATTTTGGAATGCATGTCATTGTTTCTCCCAACGTTTTCTCAATCTGTAGAGGAAGATATGGGATATCAACTTCTTTACCCTTCTTAGAAGCGTTTGGTTTACTATAATCGTGCACTCTAGTTGATATGAAAGAATCACCCCTAACCATATATATGTTCATGGATGAGGGATTGTTTGGAGGCGGGTAGGTTTCTTGGTTGCCCCCTTCTGTGCTTGTAGAGGCTTGAGTTATATTTTTCCCATGTTGAAAGGGATTAGTCAACACTACTTGTTGTTGTTGTGTGACAAAGTTTTGGGCCTCTGCAAGTCGAGGACAAATATGGGTTGGGTGGTCTTTCACGCACAAGTTGCATGGATACCTCGCCTTCCATTTTCTAGTGTTGTCCCCGCCAGCAGTATCAGTAGGTTTTTTATCCCCCTTACCTTTCTTTTGTTGTTTTTTCTTCTCTTCAAGCTATTGGGTGGCCTTTGTGTTAGTTGATTGCATTGTGTGTACTTTTGACATTTGGGTAGGGGGAGCAGCCAAAGCAGTAGTTTGGCTGGCCGCTATGTGTTGTATGGATAACTGTTGCAACTGCTTTGTCAATTTCTCAGCAGGCTTGGTTTGTGCTGAACCAACAATACCATAGGAATGTGGTCCATCTCTCTATCTAGTTTTATCCAGTATTGAACGTGGCGCATTTGGCAAGATGTTGTATAATAAACCAGACTGAGAATAAATGAGTTCAAACTGTTGAGCCCTCATGATGGCATCTTCTTCGAAGAAAACCACAGATGTCGTGATGTCTTTGGATAACTGTGGGACCAAAGACTTAAGGAACCACTCAAGAAGGAATGCTGGAAGGAATGGTACCTTGATTAAACTCTTCCGGCATCTCCACTCTTGGATGTGATCAGAGATATGGTCCACTGTTGTCTATTCGAAATTAGCGAGCAGCTGTGTGCCAGCGTCGTATCTCACAGGTAGCTGAAAATGGTTAAGGAAAGCCATCCTAATTCGCCAAAAGAAGAGTATCTTGAGCAATCGAGCTTGATGAACCATTTCACGGCACTCCCAATGAGAGTACGTTGAAACAATCGCAATTGTATGGAGTCATCTTTCAATGAGTTAGATGAGCACCAAAGATGAAAGGTAGTCACATGATCACCTGGATATTCAATAGGCTTGGCCTTGAACTTTGGAATGTCCGAAGGCAACTTCGTCGACATAGGAGGCCAACGCGGATTGTGATAAATGGGGTCATTCAACAACCTTGTCAAATCTGGAAAGTGTAAAGTTTCCAAGAATGGTAGTTTGGGTTGCTGCTGATAACCTGGGGAAAAGGGTTCTTGAGTTTGACTGGCACCAGGTTGCCAGGAGAAGTTTGGCTGCTGGCCCAGATTTTGGTAGAAACCATGGCCCTGGCCAACGTAAGGATTTTGCATCTGTGGAGACATCATCGGTTGATTTCCCAAAAAGGACATAGATTGTTGGGCATGCATTGTATTCGAAGGACTTTGGGAAGGATTACCCCATGCTGGTCTTGTGGGGATAGGCATGGTAATCTGTCTGGGGTTCCATTGATTGTGGAAAGAATTACCCCAGATCGACATTCCGGAGGAGGGAACGAATCCTTGCCCTGAATTCCAAGGTCTTGCTATGTTTGCCCCCTGTGCAGGAATAATACCCTGCGCAGGAGTAGATTGTCCAAAAATGGGGTTTCCCCCAGTCAAGAAAGTGGCTGATGAGAATGTGTTGTTACCAAACGTTTCATTCCAAGAAAATGGTGTCGAACCTACCAGCATACTATACGAAGGTGGTCATTGACTCCCTGCTCCAAATAAACTATTGTGTGTAGGTTGCCCGATGAATTGCTAATGCGAACCATCGAGTGGAGGGGACGAAGGAGGGATATGACCTCCTGCATAAGGAAAAGCATTAAAAGAGATAGGAGTGCCCCCCAAGTTACCTTGCAAAGGAGTGCTAGAGCTCCCTGCCCCCAGACCCAAATTTTGTCAACTAGAGTAGGACAGTATAGGACTTGTACCTAAACTAGGCATATCGTATGAGAATAGAGGGCCTGTTGCACTAGGTGTGAAGGGGGTTGTAGCCACCACCATAGATGGGTTCGGTCCACTGTGCGAAGTAGTTGCGGCTGAGACCATGGTGGCTCAGACCGATGACGGTAGGTTAGGAGATGACTCTCCTGTGGTGACAACCATGGTGGGAATTGGAGAATTCCCAGAAGAAGTAACAACATTTGTTTCCATTGCTATGTGAGGCACTGTCTGGCGCTCATGAAATTGAATTGGTACAATAAAAGGTGCCAAGCGATCAGTGGTTGAGGTTTCAACCAAGACAAGAGCAGTTGCTTCAAGGTTCAAAACAGTCGATTCCTCCAGGGGTTGTTTAGGAACAATGGTTTGTAACCCAGTCACTTGAAAATACCCTTGTTGGTCTAGCTTCCGCCTTAATGGTGGCAGGGGTGGCTCCAGTGTAACCGATGATAGGCCAAGAAGCCTTTGTGACCGATGGAGCTCAGGATCCTCCACTATGTGAGAAGATCCAAGACACTCTAAGGTATTCTAAAAGCTCAAAAGTAACACAAACTAAGATAAAAGAAAAAGTCCCTAGAAGATAATACAAGCAAACACTAAATTATTTCGAAGAACAGTTACAACAACCAACACTAGATCAACTTACCGGTGCAAGTGCAACTCGAACACAGAAGCACCCTCTAGGTATACTCTACAAAGTGTGGCCTAGTGTCTATCTTAGGTACCATGGTATACCCCCGCAGTCACCTATGTATGTCCCTAACAAAGATTGGCAACTAGGTTGCCAGCATGCGAACAGTCACCAAGCGGGTACAGTCGAAAGTCGGGCAGACCACAATGATCAGGGTATCAAGCCCGAAACCTGTCAAGTGTATCGAGAGAAAATGGTCCAGAAGACAACTGAGGACCTTGAATGTATTCAAGACCCACGAAGCCCCATGGCAAATGCAAACGATGGAATCCCAAAACAAGCCCTCTATATGTGTTCTCCACTATGATTGGTCCATCTTTGGAGGGGTTATCTCCACTACCTTTCTGCACGCGACCTCATGTTTATCCCCTGTGTTAGAGGGGGGTCCCGTATAACTTCCACAAAACTGGACTTAGACACTCCCTATCTCCGACTCCAATGTTTCTTTTTGAATAGCCTTGAAGAGTTTCCTCTCCAACCTAATCCAAGGCCCTAGTCCTGAACTAGTTTGTGAACCCTACAAACATAAAATTCTAGTAGATTTTAAAATTAGTGTTGCTTTTATGGATTTGTATTACGTCAAGGGGTATGGAGGTGAAACTGATGATGTGTAAAAGACGAAAGAAAAAAATGAATAACAAAGCTGGAAACAAAACGTTTACTGAATGCAAAATTTCGACAACTTTTAAAAAAATATTTTTTTTTTCTAAGATTTTGGACAAAAAACTCAAAGTAATTTCACTCGACTAAGAGCTACTTATGATCTAATTGAACTGCAAAAAATTATGAAATAAAATACTTTTCCCTAGATAATGATGCAAAAACACACTCTTCAACCAAAGAAGAAAACAGAAAGAGATTTATTTATTTATTTAAGTGCTAGTAAAGCAAGAAAGGGAAAATAACGATAAACAAAAAAATAAGAAAAACAATTATGTCTTAAAGAACAGATCACAAAGAATCAGATTAAAGAATCACACAATAAAAATTGTAAAAACAATGAATCTCACGCTTGTCTAAAAACCATACAATTTTATTTTTTATTTTTCTAACAACGTTTTAAATGAGAAAAAGCAAGCTAAGGCTAAAAATAATCCTAAGCTACTGACTGTTCAAACATATATTCAAACACCTAAGAGGAATACTTCTTATCAAAGGAGGGGATGACTACCCCACCCTGAACAAAAACTAGCTTGTACAAGCACATGACTATTACTCAAACAGCACGCGTGTGAACGTGCGCTGAACAGAGACAGAGGGTGTGTACACGTGGGCTGACCTTGTACAGGCCGTGAGTATATCTAGAGTCTAAGAAAAAATATGGAAATAGACAGACCAAACTAGGAAGAGAACTCTAGTATTGATAACCATGATCCCTTGAAGGCTTGGATACTCTTTCTAATGGAAAAACAAATAATGCAAGGAAAAATAATAAGGCAAAAACAATCTGAGATAGGATTGTTAGCAAACAAGACTCAGACAGAATTCCAGAAAACCCCCTGAGAATGTGTGATTCTGACAGGGAAAAGGAGGATTGCCTCTAAGGTTCTCCGAACTTCTACACACTACTGCTATCTCTACAACTAGAGTTCACACACGGGCTGTAAGAGGATAGGGCATGGGTACATGCATGGAGGCCTTGTGTAGGCCGTGTCTACCTCCGTGGGTCTTGAAAAACACAGTCAAGCAAAAGTCAGGGAAAGCTAGTATGGGAAACCAGACTCCCTAGTAGCTCAGACCTTACAGAAATGAAAAGAAAATACAGGCAAGAAAAAACTAGTCTTTAAACTACCCAAAAACTAAATAAAATTCCAGGAACCCTAGAGAGTCTTCCCCAGTACGGTCGCAAATTCTATTGTTGGGAAAAACACCCTACAGACTAGCAAATAGAGTTCAGACATTGCATGCAGATATGACCGAATAGAAATTACTTTCTACCTTCATCCCTAGATTTAAATCCCCTTTTCTTAGTAAATGCATGGAAATATCAACCTACCTCATTACCGGCGTTTGATGTCGATCCTTCGTTGTGCTTGATTACTTGTTCGCAATTCTCCTTCCAAAGATGACCTGCATTCAAGACAAGAAACAACTATGCATGCATGCTACTTCTATACTAACGAGTTAGAAATCCAACATAAACTAATCAAACCATAGAAAGTTCATGAATTTTGACCGGAAAATCATTCTCTTTGTTACTTAAAATGAGTCAACTTACAAAATTTGAGACCAGCCACCACTCCTTGAACCTGATCCTGGGCTCCTCTTCTTCTGTCCTCCAACTGCTTTCCTTTGAATCTCCTTTCACATAAGGAAAGGCTAAAGGGTTGGGACAATGGAATACGTAAATGGGTAGAGTTTCTTTGCTATATTTTTTCCTTCCCCAAATGGTACACCTACCCCTTCTTTTATAGGCTAGAAGGAGCTAGGTATTTGGATGAACCCTCGGCCATGCATGGCTGGGAGTTTCAGTTAACTCACCCATAGATTTTTTTTCTATCGACAACTTTCCTTTTTTCATTCTTTTGTAGGTACACATGGGTTGTTTTGAGTCAGCCAGCGTGCACACGCATGTAGTAATGGCTTAGGGTGCGTGGGCCTTCATAAAAGAGGATTTTCAGAGAGTTGTTCAGCAGTTTTTTTCGCAAAGAAAGAATATGATTTGGCCTGATTCCAGGTAATCATGTGTGGTGCAACTTAGGGTTATAACACCCACTAGAAGGAAGCACCAACTCCCTGGTTTCTCTAGCACCAACTAGAAGGAAGCACCAACTCCCTNCTGGTTTATGAATATGAATTACTAAAACTTAATACAATGATATAGTGTTTAAGAACAACTTACCAGTCTCATCACTATTCTACAATATTTCACTGCTCTATCTTCCTCACTGTCTTCCTGCATGCACCCATTGCACTTTTCTGTTCTTCTGCCTCTTGTGCTTTATGCACCATTCCCACTCAATGCACCTTTTGTCTTCTATCCATTTCAACTACTGCATGCCACCTCCTTCTTCACACATGCATGACACACCCCCGCAACAACACTAATCTCTTCTTTCTTTAACATTCTTATGCTCTCTGTGCATCTTGTGCATGCCCTGTGTCCAATGGTTCTGCATACTCTGCATGTTGAGTGCTCTTCCTATTCACCATGGAAACTATTCAGCTTCTTTTTTTGTTAATCCCATGTGTCCATCATCACTGGGTGTCATAATCAAATTACTTTGCATCACCAGCAGTTAAGATTCTTCATCTTCTGTTACAGTCAAGCTCAACTACTTTGTTGCAGTTACAAGCTCCAACACTCATCCAACTGTCAATCGCCTCCATGAACAGTCAATGTTCTACTTGCAAATTCCTTGAGGTTCTTCACCTCCTCTGTCAATTACCCCGAAGTGTCTTCGAGTCCTCTGGTAGAAACCATCAGTGGTTTCTGGCAGTTACACTATGACCTGCAAGAGTAGCCCTCCGATTTGATCCAATTTCATCTGCATCGTTGGATGACTTTCATTAGTCTTGCATTCATTTTAGCATTCTTCTCTTTGGCATTTCGGGATCACCGTGGTGGAGGATTTTAGTACTCTCCATTTCCCGACCCCCAAAATTTTGAAATGGAACTTGTCTTCACTAACTGTTTCCCCCATCTTTCGTCGATGTGACCAAAGGTTGTGACCTATAGCTAAGCCTAACCGTGTTTCTCATTTCGACTTTTCAGCAATTCTACATTCATGTGATCAAGTGTCTCGACACTTCATGTCATGATCCCCGAAATGGATCTTGGTTGCTCTTTCTCTTTCCTCTATCTCTCGTCGATGTGACCAATCGATGTGACCATAGCCTTATTCAAAAGTTGTATTTCACAATTTCGCGTTTCGGCACTTCAACATTTCAGTACTCCTGTGGTTAAGTGTTTTGACACTTCAACTCTCGGTATCTAGAACTCTGAAATGGAGTCAGATCAATGGTTCGGTACTCCAGCATTTCTCATTTCCGCGAATTGGCATTTCAGTATTCCTTTGGTAAAGTTTCTTGACTCTCCATGTCACAGTGCCTAAAACTCCAAAACGAAGCTTGTCTGTGACATTTCGTGACTTTAGGTTCCGCGATTTCCGAACTCCTCTGATGAAGAGTCTTTAGTCTTGAATCCTCCTACTCCCTGTATCCAAAACTTTTGTATGGAGTTTTTATCATTTCTTGACTTCGGGTTTCGCGACTTCGGGACTCCTTATGATGAGAGTATTTGTCATTTCCATCTCCCAGTAATCGAAATCTTGGTATCCAACACTTCAAGTGATGCACCTTTTTTCGAGTTTTTTGGGTTTCACATTTCGTGACTTTGGGACTCCTGTGTTGGAGAGTCTCGACTCTTGACTTCTCCATCTCCTGGTAACCGAAACTCCCAAATGGAGTCTTTGTTGAGGTGATTTTTCATGCTTTTTCATTTAACCTTGCTCGTTAAAGACCATGTAGGTTCTCCTGGATCCAATGCCAGTCAGACCTCGGGCTCAGATCTGACGTTCATCGGGAAATCTTCAATGAGATCCATCACTATGCTGCATACTCTGATCTTGTCGAGCTTTCTTTGCAGCGTCTTACCAAAAGATTTCTGGTGCCCACCTGGCACATCCTTCCTATACTCAAGCCATCATCATTGTTGTACTTGCCATCAATGACAAGCATACACTGCCTGTAAAACATGCCAACAATCTCCCCCTTTGGCATTGATGGCAACAAAATCACCCGAACCTATTCTTTTCTCCCCCTTTGACATCAATGTCAAAGAAAACACACTTCCCCTGAGCTGTTGCAGTATTTTTAGAAGGTATTAGATATGAAATCAATACAAGAATCCCCCTAACAGGATGGACTCTCTTAGGTGTGAAACAGGATGACACCCAGCTTCTGTTGGAGATATTCAAAAGGGGTCTTAGCTAGGGGTTTAGTAAAGATGTCTGCTATTTGTTCTGTGGTTGGAATGTACTGAACCTGAACAACTTGATTGGTGACTTTCTCTCTCAAAAAATGGTATTGTATGGGAATATGATTGGTCTTGGAGTGGAATACAGTATTCTTAGACATACTGATAGCACTAGTGTTATCACAATGAATTGGGATCGGTGCAGCATATTTTACATCCAAGTCTGCAAGTGTCTGAATCATCCATAATACCTGAGTGCAACAACTAGAAGCGACAATGTACTCTACCTCTGTGGTTGATAAAAAAATGGAACCTTGATTTTTACTAAGCCATGCTACTAATGAGTCACCCAGGAAGAATGCTCCTCCACTGGTGCTTTTTCTCTCATCAACACAGTTTTCCCAATCTGCATCTGAATAAGTAGTTAACTAAAATTTCTGATTTCTAGGATACCACAGACCATAAGTCATTATTTCTTTCAAATACCTGAATATCCTTTTGACAGCTTGCAAATGACTTTGTTTAGGTGCAGACTGAAATCTTCCTACCATTCCAACAACGTGCATTATATCTAGGAGGGATGTTGTGATTTACAGTAGGCTGCCTATCATTGACCTATATGGTCTTTGATCAACATTAGGTGAGTCATCATTCTTTCTTAATTTGCATCCAGCAACCATAGGTGTACCCACAGATTTGGAGTCTTCCATTTGAAATCTTTTCAACATTTCTCTTAGATATTTTTCTTCAGAAATGAACATCCCTTTAGACCTTTGAGTAATTTGTAGACCAAGAAAAAATGGAAGTTCTCCTATCATGGACATTTCAAACTCAAATTACATGGCAGAAGTAAACCATTGTACCAATCGATCCTTATTACATCCGAAGATGATGTCATCTACATAGACCAATATGATGAGCAAATTATTATCCTTTCTTTTAATATATAGATTGTTGTCAATTGTTCCTCTCTTGAACCCTTTGTCTTTGAGATACGTATCCAGTCTATGATACGAGGCTTGAGGGATTGTTTTAACCCATATAAAGATTTCTTCAGCTTGCATACTAAGTCAGGGTTATCAGACAGTTTGAAACCCTCTGGCTGTTCCATATAGACTTCTTCACTTAAATCTCCATTTAGAAAAGATGACTTGACATCGATTTGATAGACTTTAAACCTTTTATGACAAGCATAGGCAAGAAACATTCTGATAGCCTCTAATCTTGCTATGGGCACAAATGTTTCATCAAAATCCAGTCCTTATATCTGAGCATATCCTTTATAGACTAACCTTGCTTTGTTCCTGATAACTTGTCCTTGCTCATTCAATTTATTCTAAAAGATCCATTTGGAGCCAATGACATTTTTATCCTCAGGTCTATGAACCATCTCCCACGTATTGTTTTTCTCAATCTGATCAAGTTCATCATCCATTGCTTTAACCCAGTTGTCATATTTGCTAGCTTCATTAAAATTCTTGGGTTCCAGCGTGGATATGAAGTCTATATGAGATTGTTCGTTTTTTTTTATTAGCTTTCTCCTGGTTTGTACACCTTTGGATTTTTCTCCAATTATCTGACTTGCAGGATGATTCTTTTGAATGATTCTAGAGGAGGAATTTGAAGTTGACTGCTGATTTGAGTCTATCTGAGTGTTTGAGTCTTCATCTGATTCAGAGTCTTCATTTTCTTATTCTTGGACCTGTTCATATTCAGCTTTAGCTGTGTCTTCTGTAGAAGACTCATTAATGTACATCTCTCTTGTTGAGATTCCTTCATCAACTTTTACATCAATATAGTCAACCATTTTCTGCAGCCTCTTATTATAGCATATATATCCTTTACTATTTGTAGCATACCCTAAGAAGATACCTTCATCAGCCCTGTCATCATATTTTTCGAGGTTCTCATC
>JASDQU011178843.1:14015-26284 GCA_032191745.1 Picea mariana
GATATAGAAGTATGTAGATCCACTCACAATGGAGAAATGTATTAAAAGTTGAATAATGAGATTTAATGATGATTCTATTATTTTGAAGGCATTAGTCCTATCCTTCCCCCTATTGGTAGTTGGTTGTTGTGTAAGATAGGAAATTGATGGAGAATTCATGTATGCACAAATTGTATATCCACAGATATGTAGTCGATGTATGCAAAAATTGTCAATAGGGTTATTAAACACTATATGGTAGAGAAATATCCTTTTACCTAGAAGATACTCATAACCATGTTAATGCAATTTTGTGGAAAGAAGGATGGACAAATTCAATCGACAAAATATTTGCAGGTGATAAAGAAAAGGGAATGGTAGAATTTCAAAAATATATTGGCCTCCTATTTCATCAAACCATGTAGTGAAGAAGATCTATTAGTGGGGTCAAAACATGCTATATGAGGTAGATACATAGCATTCCTTGGATACACAACAATGTTTTTAGAAGGGCAAGGGGGAAGAGGTTAAATGGTGGTGGTCCATGCTATGGAAGATTAAATCCCCTCTCAAATCCATAATATTTATGTGAATTTATTTTTCTAACAAGGTTCCCACATGGGAAGTGTCATTGAGGAGAGTATGGAAAATTCCAAGCTTTTGTGCTTGGTGAAAAATCTTCAGTGATACAATTTTTTGTCTTTTGATTGGGTTCCATTTCACTTAGGAGGAATGGTCAGCATCAAAAGTGGTGAGATATAATATTGTTTCATTAATGATGTTATGGAATCCCAAATGATCCTTATATATTCCACCACAATAGTGATGGACTGAGCTATTATAGTTAATGTATGGGTTGTTGAATCCCTAAATTTCACTTAAATTATTAACTAGAGAGAGTAAGATTTTGAAGTGTTGTGCACAAGAAGTGAAACCTTCAATATTTTGAGTGATTTTGAATGTGTTAGCACTGACAGTCACCCTCAGAATGCAAGAGGATAAGCCCAGTACCCATCAAAATGTTTGTGTAGGTAGGTTTATTAGTGGAGGTCAAATGGACAAAACTCAGTACAAGAATTCTTTAACACAGAAACTGGACAAGAAATGCATAGGGAAATGAGGTCCTCATTAACTTCAGTCAGTGGTTTAAGGTTAAAGGTGATAAGAGGGAATACTTAGTGAGAAAGGCGAATAAGTCTACCATGAGCATCCAGCCTTCAAGCAGCTTGGTGAAGAAAAACACAGGCACAAAAACACTCTTGAACTTAAGTTTTAGACACTGAAATATATCACAGTAGCATAATAATCAAACCTCCATTACTATGATACTACAACAACTCGTCTGGATCCTCCATGCACAAGCATTTCAGCATTAGAAGAAACAAGATAACAAAGAAATTGACTGAAACTGGTCACAACAATACTATAATCAAACCTACATCACAATACGACTACAACCCTCATTTGGATCCCCCATGCACGAGCGTTTCAGCACAAATTAAACAAGATGATGAAAGAAATGGACTTCTATTAATGTGAAAGTATCAAGTCTCATACAAAACAAGAGAACAACTTTGTTATCAAATTATTACAAAATAGGGAGCTCTACTCAACCAGTTGACCACCTTTACAAAATATTGAGTTGATGTATTTATAATTGGATCAGTTCAAAACTGACAAGAGTGTGATCTAGCCATCCCATTCAAATATTTATGTCTATGCCTCCTTCTGTCAGATTGTGCTTGCTTCCTCCTTCCAAACGCAAGCTCCGCTCAGTATGGGCCTGCAAGAAGAAACCATCCAGTTGGTACCTTGGGGTGGCAGTTCTATCTCCATGACTAGACCCTCCATGTCTTCTATTTATGGAGTGAGTCAAGGTCTCAACCACCACTACTATTTTCTTAATTGATCTCTCCTTGGGATCGAGGTGAGGCTTAACACATAGGGGGTGAACATGTGTTGCTCTCGTATTTTTCATTATATAAGCACATGATTGCGAGGCCGTCAAAGGCGGTTTGGATTCACACCGCTTTCGAGCCCGCAATTCACCACCTTCTTCCATGTAGTTCTTCCTCTATACCATGGTTTCATTTGTGGGTCCACTCAAGAATTTTGTCGTTCGAGCATGTTATGTCCCCGCAATGAGACATGGTCATTGATCCAGTCATGATCTGCGATCTAGGCGCACCTGCTAAATTTAGCACCATCGCTAAATTTTATCCGCCCACCAATTCTAGGATCCATTAAAATCATGCATGGATATGGCACTAATATTGGTGCTTGAACAAGAACACTTCCTGTAGGATGATCTCCCGCAACTGATGTGGTGGCGTGACATCATTGTGTTGATGTGTCGTGGAAAGGCGAGTGACACGCGTCACTTGGAAACAAGCGGATGATATTCCCAAAGGTGCCTGGACTGAGTGCCATGTGTCAATGTCATATGGACAGGTGGTGAAAGAACTAAAACCCACAACAAAAACACTTTAGGAATTTTCAAACAAGGAGGGAGAGAGAACGTCAAAGCTATAGAGTCCAGAGCATATCTGAGCCATTGGATCTGGGAGGACACACGATAGAGATCCATGCACTCCGCGGGAATGTGTTCTGGAGGAAACCAAAAAGAGAGGAGCCAAAACTCACGAAACCCAAAATGACAAATAAAATCATGATCGTATGTTGGAGACAGACAGACAGCATAGATCTACATACTCGGGAGCGAGGAGACAGAGGAGTCATTGACCGAGATTTTTTTGGAGCGCCAAAGAGATACGAAACTGAAACCTTGGTCCTTGATGGCCTAGATGCACGACAGAGATCTGTGCATTCTTGGAAAATCATTTCGGAGAAAATTGAGAGGAGAAGTGCCAAAACACCCGAAACCCGAACTCCAAAGTAAAACATGCTCATTTGTTGGAGAAGGAAACATGGCGCTTGATTTTTAATTCCGGGAGAAAACACTCTAGATGAAATTGGGAGTGGAGATACTGAAACTCCCAAAGCCCGAAGTCCCGAAGTAAATCATGATCACTTGCTCCGGAAGACGCGTGGTGATTGATCTGCAACTCCAGGGCTTTTTCCTAGCCACTAATCCTCGCACAATTTTGATATGCCAAATACATGTGATCCATTGATCTAAACTTCTCATGGGAGATCCATCGTTGGAAAAAATAAACCCGCCCGCTGCTTGTATTTCAATCCTAAAATGGGCTACTTTTGAATGTTGTGTTTGGAATCTTTTGTGCAACAAAGGACTTGGTCATCCTGCAACCCTTTGACATCTATATGTGATAACATTGGCTCCACAAGGGATGGCATGCTCCCTGTGAGCTTCCAAGAACAAGCAATTCCAGATCCTTAGTTGTTGGGTTATGGAGTCATCTGGCCTGTGCAACCAATTCTTTGCATACCTTCAAGATCGGATATTTACTTTCTACCATATCCTAATATACTAGGAGAAACTCTACTTACTTATTGAAAACTAAAAACAAATGCCCAAATACTGAGCTTATGTATGCACACTCCTACTCTAATAAACTGCCTCCTCTAGATTAGGTAAAATTGTGCTTCCAATGAATCCATACAAGTAATCAATTAAGAAGTGAAATTCTTGATCTGGAAAAGACAAATGAAAGAACCCATGACCTATAGAAATGCAATCTAAAAGGACAGTAGAACCAACCTTTATTTGACAAAAACAATTCAACATTTGAACTGCTCAAAGACTCCACATAATCAGAAAATGGATCATGAAATCCATAAGGAAATACCTCGGCCTGATATTCTTCCAAATGAATATCAAATATCCTTGACATATCATCTTTCCCATGGAAGCTGCCACTTTCAGCTACCTTGAAATCTTAACATGGATGCAGACTAATTTCATTGCTAATCATATGTTGTTTGATGTTGTCTGCAGATCCAAGATGGTTGATTTCCACAAAATGTTGTTCCTTAATGTATAAAGGAAAAGGCTCTATAGTATGGCCTTGAAATTCCTTC
Organism: Picea mariana; assembly: GCA_032191745.1. Classification (NCBI taxonomy): domain Eukaryota; kingdom Viridiplantae; phylum Streptophyta; class Pinopsida; order Pinales; family Pinaceae; genus Picea; species Picea mariana. The sequence continues at coordinate 17,997 of JASDQU011178843.1, forward strand.
ATATCCACATCGGAAACTAATTCATAGTTGTCATGCACAGGCTAGTTGCTCCCCAAGTCAACAAAATGTGATCTAGGGATCTGCTCTTCTTCATCTGAATAATCATCAAAGATAGGTGAGCCCAAAACCCTTTTATCTTGCAAATAAAAATGACCAATCTCTTGATTCTTCTCTTCAATCACAGGTGAAAATACATCATGGGAAACCTCTTGAAGGAATAGAGAAAAATCCTCTTCCACAACTATTTCTTCTTTTAAATCTGAGACAACAAGTGCATCAAGGGCAAAATATAATGCATCTATGTCTATGCAATCATCAATACTATCATCAATGATATCTTAAAGGATTTATTCTCGTGGAATAGAAAGAGAAAAATTTTCATCCATATTTTCAAAATACTCACTTCTATCCTTATTTTCTCTTTCAATCAGATTTTCACAAAACTCATCACACAAAGAACACTCTATTGTCTGTGGAATATCAGACTTGAACCTTTCACAACATTCTTCAAGAATTGTGTCAGAAGAATAATACCTCTTACAATAATTGTTGAAAGTCGCATGAAATTCCTTCAAAGAAGATATGCTAGCAATAGCAATTGACCAATACCATTTTCGAGCATCGCCATTTAATGAGTATATGAACATCTTCATGAGAGATTATTCATGATAGATATCTAGTTGATTTATGCATCGATGAAAATTTACGATATGTTGTGCAGGATAATCTCCTACATCTCCACGAAATATGGGAAGAAAGTCTGTGCATTCTAGGAAATAAGGCACGGGATTAGGAAAACCAGGAATAGCTGAACAATTTAAAGGTGCAAACCTTAGAAAAAAGATAGCTTCCATTGCTATTGTATCATGTATCAGTGAAGTTTCCAACAGGTTCTTCCTTCATGGAGTGGAGTCGCCAGGTGATTGATGCAGTATGAATGATGTGTCCATCTCTTGTTCACCATCAAAAGCTTGATCTCTTCATTGTCATTCCCAAGGAAGATATATTCACTTCCATCCTCGGAAACAACACCAGGAATGTTAGCACTGAGAGTCACCCTCAGACTGCAAGAGGATAATCCTAGTACCCATCAAAATGTCTGTGGAGGTAGGTTTATGAGTGGAGGTTAAATGGACAAAAGTCAGTACAAGAATGATTTAACACAGAAACTAGACAAGCAATGCATAGGGAACAAAGATCCTCATTAACCTCAGTCAGTTGTTTAAGGTTAAAGGTGAGCAAAGGGAAGACTTAGTGAGAAAGGTGAACAAGTCTACCATGAGCATCTGGCCTTCAAGCATCTTGGTGAAGAAAAACTCAGGCACAAGAGCACTCTTGAACTTAATTTTCAGACACTGAAATATATCATAGTAGCATAATAATCAAGCCTCCATTACTATGAGACTACAACAACTCATTTGGATCCTCCATGCATGAGCATTTTTTCATAAGAAGAAACAAGATAACAAAGAAACTAACTAAAAATGGTCACAACAATATTGTAATCAAACCTACATCACAATACGACTACAAACCTCATCTGGATCCTCCATGCATGAGTGTTTCAACACATATTAAACAAGATGATGAAAGAAATTGACTTCTATTAATGCGAAAGTCTCAAGTCTCATACAAAACTAGAGAATAACTTTGTTATCAAAATATTACAAAATAGGGAGCTTTTTTCAACCAGTTGACCACCTTTACAAAATATTGAACTGATCTATTTATAATCAGATCATTTCACAAATGACAGGAGTGTGATCTGGCCATCCCATTCAAATATTTATGTATGTGCCTCCTTCTATGAGACTGTGTGTGCTTCCTCCTGGCAAACGCAAGCTCAGCTCAGTATGGGCCTGCAAGAAGAAACCATCCAGTTGGTACCTTGGGCTAACAGTTATGTCTCCATGACCAAACCCTCCATGTATTCTATTTATGGAGTGAGTCAAGGTTTCAACCACCACTCATTTTTTCTTAATTGATCTATCCTAGGGATCGAGGTGAGGCTTAACACCTAGGGGGTGGCCACGTGCTTCTCTCGGATTTGTTGTTATATAAGAACGTGGTTGTGGGGCCATCAAAGGTGGTTTGGATTCACACTGCTTTTGAGCCCACAATTCAACACCTTCTGCCATGTAGCTCTTCCACTATAACATGGTTTCATTTGTGAGACTGCTCAATAATTTATTGTTCGAGCATGTTACGTCCCCGCAATGAGACATGGTCATTAATCTAGTCGTGATCTACGATCTGGGCGCACCTACTAAATTTATCACCACCGTTAAAGATTATCCGCCCACCAATTCTAGGATCCATTAAAACCGCACATGGAGATGGCACTAATCTTGGTGCTTGAACAAGAACACTTCTCGAAGGATGATCTCCCACAACTGACATGGAGGCCTGAAGTCACTGTGTTGATGTGTCACAGAAAGGCGGGTGACATGTGTCACTTGGAAACAAGTGGATGATATGCCCAAAGGTGTCTAGACCGAGTGCCACGTGTCAGCTTCCAGATGGAAAGGTGGAAAAATAACTAAAACACACAATAGAAACACTTCAGGAATTTTCAAACAAGGAGGGAGCAAGAACGTCAAAGCTCCATAGTCCGAAGTAGATCTAAGCCACTAGATCTAGGAGGACATGTGACAGAGATCCATGCACTCCACGGGAATGTGTTCTAGAGGAAACCAAAAAGAGAGGAGCCAAAACTCTTGAAACCCGAGATGTTGAAGCAAATCATGACCATCCATTGGAGACAGACATATGACAGAGATTCACATACTCAGGAGTGAGGAGATGTAGGAGCCATTGACCGAGAGTTGTTCGGAGAGCCAAAGATATACGAAGATGAAACCCTAGTTGTTGATGGACTAGACACATGGCAGAGACCTATGCATTCCGAGAAAAATGATTTTGGAGAAAATCAAGAGAAGAAGTGCCAAAACACCTGAAACCTGAACTCCAAAATAAAACGTGCCCATCTGCTGGAGAAGGACATGCGGCACTTGATTTTTAATTCCAGAAGAAAACACTCCAGATGAAATCAATGTTATAACCCTATATTTCATAGGATAAACTAGTGATTAGAAACTTTTCCTCTAGTTGTATTGTATTGTAAATAATATTTTATTCTATAAATGATTTACAAAATAAAAGAAAAGAAAAAGAAAAAGAAAGAATAAAAAAATAGAAAAAAATCAAAAGAGGGTACAAAAATAGAAAAACGAGAAAAAAGATAAAACCCCATGAAATAAACTTGGTTTGATTCATACTGTCTAACCATAATCAAACCCTTTAAATTTATGTTGATAGGTTAGTGAATAAATTTGGCCAAACAGTCTAATCTTGGCCAAACATCTTAGGTTAGAGTAATTATTGACCCAACACTTTAAACTGGGTTAATGTGTTAGATAATTAGATTAGGAACTAGTTTAGCATGTTTTATTTCATTAAACGTTGGCAAAGGGTTGATTAAATGCTTTTTATTTGAGTTAAATTGATGTGTTTTGACACCTTGGTGGAAAAATAAAGAAAGGGGAGCTAGCACTACCCACAATATGATTTTTATCCTAATTCTATCGGGATTTGATATTTTGGCACGTTGTGGCTAAGGGGAGCACAGTTATCAGTGGTCGATTAAGCCACACTCAGATCAATGACCAACAGTGGTTTTCGGACCCCCCCAAACCTTTTTTCCTTTAACAGTGGGGGGGGTCCAAGAGAGCAGTTTTCCTAGTGTGGGCCCCTCAGTAATGTGTCAGCTCCAGATCTACCAGACGCCCCTACTCATTTCCTCTTACGAACTACTCCCCCTCCAGGGAAACTGCCTAACCGCTCATCCAATAAAACCCACCTCACTCTGCCACTATACCCCACTACCCTGTCACACGTCACACCTATCTGCCCATTGGAAAATTAATACCATCCACGTCACACCCATCTACCCATTGGCCAATCAATGTCATCCCTCGTGATCGTTACTCATTCAACTCACCACCCGCACCATAACAGACACCCCTCTACACTGTTTAACTTTGTTTCTTCACCATTACCGCATTGTTCACTGATCTAGATGTAGTTAACACAATTGTTTCCTGTTTTCGAGCTAACTGCTACCAGGAACACCGTCAATAGGCTCCATTAAGCTGGGTAATTATAGACAATACCCTTTTCCATCTTAAGATCTCTGATTAATTATGGCGCCCAAATCCAAATCTGTTGAAACAGAAGAAAACTTGTTTCTTCCTCCTCCCATTGACCTGGAACGAGCCCCCCTGGCTGATAAAGATTACCGAGTTACAAAGCCAAAGTGAGAATTCAATTTCTTCAAATTACACTTTTGGATTAAAGATATTTTCTTAGACTAGAGTGACGAGATCAGACTTTGGGAATCTAATATGTCATTATACATGTTTCACCAGACCTATCACTTCCCTAAGTTTTCCCTGAAGTGTCAATCACATTACCTTCCTGGCCAAAGGGCCATCGTGTCTTCATCTGGTGAAACTTTGTTCACCATCACCCCTGAAACAATAAACCAGATGCTACAGATCCCTAGAACTGATTATGCTATCCCTTTCTCCATTGAAATCTTAAACGACCTCTACCAGAAGATTTATTTCCCTCGGAGATCCTAAATATTCGAAATCTTCCTACCAGAAGATGCGCAGTTGCCTAAAAATAACCCTCCCTATCCTTCTTCCATCTTCTCAGTAATAGCCAACCAAATCATTTCCACCCTTTGTTGCATGTTAGGGTATTATTCTGATGAATGGGTAGATGAACCCATCCTGGGTTTTCTGTCCATTTTTTCCACAGAATGGAAAGCTACAACTTAGTTCAATTTAAGTCAGTACTTGGATGACATTATGCATGAAAAAATATTTAAGTTCTCAACAGAGGGAATGTTCAGGTACTCCTCAGTGTTGGTGTACCTGTTCCTTTTCTTTCAAGAAGACAGATTCTCTTTTGCTCTTCATAAATTGGATCAAAATGGGATCCCTCAATCAATGACTTCTTGGATATCACTGGTGAAGAAGAACTCATCTGAGTTTAGCTTCAAACACTTCATCGATCAGTTTTACCATCCAGTGGTGTGCATGCTCAATAGCAGAATGGAACCCAGGATAAACGAGGAGGTCTAGAGAATTCTTCACCTATCAAACTTATCCAAAACAAGGGATTGGTACCTTTACCAAAACCATACTGATATCAGAGTTTATGGGTGTGAATTGCCACCATACAAACTCCCAAAGTACCTCCCTGTCAGAATATTTTCCTTGGAATACATCAGGCAGATGATAAACTCTGATGAAATCCACTTGGTGTCATTCAAGAATAAGCAATAGCTCAGGATCAAGAACCAGATTGGTTCTTTCATATCTAACAACAGATTTGCAGGAAAAGAGGCCAACAATCTCTTAAAAGAAATAAATTTTAGTCTGATTTTCCCATGGAATTATGACCCCTTTGGCATCATATCAAAAACTAGGCCACACACCAGTACTCCTCAGGTGAAAACAGAAAAAAGATCCAGGAAAGAGGTTTCACCTTCAGTCACATAGGTGTTAGCTGAAGACTTCCAATTTTATAGGAAGAGGACCAAGACTAGCCACACACCAGATAGGTTTAGAGAAGGAGAAACACAGTCCACTATAGTTATGGAGGGACCACATTCATCAGTTTTCTCAGGCATTCATCACATAGTGTCCACATCCTCATCCAAGAAGCAAACATATACTACGTTTTCAGCTGAATCCTCTCAAGATCCAATAGGATCAAGCATTTTTTATAAATACAAGATGATAAGGAAGAAGAATGAACTTTTGAACAACAACACATATGCACAGTTCTGGAAGCACACATCCACATCTCATCACAGATTGTTGTCTACCTTTGACATAAAGAAGGGAAGGATTCACATGGAATTCTTATAGGTGCAGGTCCCTCATCCAAAGAAAACTTCTGATTATAAGAAAGAATCATTGGAATTTGATGTGAAAGAGGTTCATCCAGCAGATCAAATGGACATGCATAGGAAAACAAGGGAGATGATCTTCTCCACCTTGACAAATACATCGTTGGCTGTTGCAAAATTGTAGGTGTCTTTAAACAATGTCCAATCTCAATTGAAGCTGGAAAAGATATCCTCTCTGGCCAAAGATAATAAGATCAAAACCCTAGAGGAGATGGTACTGAAGATAGGTTATGACCCAGCTAATGTCAAAGCAGCTGAGGAACTACTGAAGAAGAAAAATGTTGACATAGCATCTTTGAGAAAACAATTGAAACTTCTAGCCAATAAAGATTCACAAGCAAAGGAAATGGTTGAAAATGAAGGCCACAAGGAGGAGATGTTGAAACTGATAATGGAACAGAATGCACAGATAAATGAGATGGAAGTTGAATTAGACAAGTTGGTTAAAGAGAAAGAACAGAGTTTGAAGATGGTTTTTATCCCACTGGATGTAGTTCCTCTCATGGGAGTTAGTATAATAGCAACAACCACAATAGCAGAGATTCCATCGTCCATTCCAGTAAAAGTTCCAGATTCTTCTGAGAAGTTGGTGAAGTCAATGGAGGACATGACCCTTCAAGGGGAAGAAATTAGAATATTGCAAGAAGAGGTAAAAAACATCTAGAATCTAAAGTCCATGTTCTAGTCCAGCTACAACACAGAGATGCATAAATCACAAAGACCCACTCAAGAATTACAAAAGTTGCAGAAGGAGACTGTCATGGATAAAAAATTGTTTGAGGCCAAGGAAGACATCTGGATGGACATCGGTAAGTCAATGGAAGAGATATGGCCATTCATACAAATTTTTTTTGAACAACATGAACTGGTACAGAAAGCCAAAAAAGAAATTAAAATATAAGGGAAGAATTAGGAGAGAAGTCTACAAAAGCTACTAAAATCATCATGTTCCTAAACTCCAAGACCAAAGAGGAGTTAGAGGCACTGGAAATTGAAGACATGTCAGAGACTATCCTTGAGGTCAAGAATTTTTTGACCAAGAAAGGATTGATTTTGTAACTAGAGGAGAAATCTCAAATGATGGACGTTAGAGTGCAGAGATGTTTTAGCAAGATTGACACACTACACAAGAAGGGATTTCCAGGACTACTAGTGATAAATGATAAGCTCATCACTCTGTCAGACTACAAGCAGAAGATCAACATAGTGGAAAAGGATGGGTCTAAATTTGCAGGTATACAAGGAAGCATCACTAGCAAGGCTTTCTTAGAAACTTTGCAATTGAACCTGAGCATCCAACATGAGATAAAGTATATCTTTATTACAAAGCCTAGTTTTTCCAAGTACACTGAAATGGACGAAATATACAGAAAGTTACTCAAAGTTTCCATCCCTAGTCAAAAAATATGGGAAGCCTTATGTTCTTTACTTGATTAAAAGTGATGTGGTTTTTCGAGTCAGCAGGAAGAAGACAGACAAGTCAAAGTGATGAATCATCAACTACTTCCCCTAGAATTAGCATGAAGGATTCGAATAGATTAGCAACGTTCCTATTATTTTGTAATTTGTAATCTAGTTAGTTAGATTTTTCTCCACAATATCCTAGTCATTAATGACGGGATCAGATGTAAATATTGTATAAATACTTCTCACTTCGAAGTATTGAGGGTTTATTTTTGTGCCCAAGGAGCTATTTGTGTAATCTTTCAAAAGGATCGACCAATAATAAAAAGGCTAATTTCACAAGATTCTTGCGTTTTAGCATTGGTGATGTTTATCTTTCTCTGTTAAATGTTTATCTTTCTTTGTAATCATTATGTTTTCAATTTATATGCATTAAAAGGAATTTAATGAACAAAATTTGTCTCGTGCACTCTATTTCTGGTCTTTTATTGATCTACATGTTATTCATCTTATATTAAGTAAAGGAATTCTTAACTGCTTCTTTTCTTGGTTGACTTTCTCACTTGTTTTGTCTTTTTCATCCCATTTAATTTTAATAGATCCAACGTTCTAATTATCTTGCCCTATGAAGGAACCTCATAAAAATTGTATATGATTCTAATATTTAATACAAACCCCATAGCTGCCTGCAGGGGTGTAGACCGATTGGCAAGTGTCATATAAATGGAAGGAAATATGTAAAAAGAGGTCTCAAGGTCGATTCTCACCCTGATTTACCTGTGCTCCATTCTTGCAGGCTGCGTGGATGCACCTGGGGTTATAGTGGTAGCGAAAGGGTATCGACCTCGTGTCACGCAAGTACGAGAACCGCAATTTGTCGATTCCCCCATTACAATATATA
>JASDQU011178843.1:26384-37641 GCA_032191745.1 Picea mariana
ACAAATCTAAATCAAACAGAGAGATCCCTCTGAAACTGGCAGGGATAGATCCCATTTTCAAAAGTGGTTTTGGTAAGTTACCTCTGTCAATTCCTTCTACCCTTAACAACCTATGGAAATTATAGAGTGTTAACATAGTGGTGACCATACTGGGGAATCAAACAAATTTTCCAACTTTTTGAATTGTCTCCCCCGGAAACTTTATCTATGAACAATCAAAGATCTAAATTTCAAGAGATAAATGTTCAGAGGTTGTTGAAATTTGTACATATTAAATTATATTTCTTAAAAATTTAAAGTTTTGGCTTCAAAATGAATTCACACCAGATCTCACCTAGATCTAGAACCTGTAACAATAATAGATAATCCAGAACAATTAATCAGAAAAAGAAACGCAATAGAAGGTTAAGGAAGCAGAAGTCCTCTTCATAGGGCTACTTCACTTCCAGAGAATCTTATCGCAATCCAGGACATCGAGTTTGACCTACCTTTTGAGAAGAGCCTTTTCAAAAAACCAAAACTAATAGCTTTGTGGATGAAATAGTTCTAGACCAAACCTTCCTCCAACGTAGAACCCCTGAAATCCTTTCTCCTGGAACAAATTTTGATCAACGGATCCTTCAAGAATTTGAGAAACTTCAAGATCTAGCATCAAATCTTGACCAAGATTTATATAAATCCCATTTTCAACAGTCTGTTGAGCTTTTTGCTATATCTATTGCTACAGCTTCTGTGAATCCTCAAGCATCTTATTCTATACCTCCTAGCCCTTCTTCCTTCATATCTTATGTAACTTCTCCACCAATCATACAAGTTGTCATCCAGCCTCCTCCACCAATCATGGCAGCAAGATATGCTCCCCTGGTGTTAGTTTCTCCTTTACATAACATGCCCCAGGACTATCAAACCAGGATTCCTTAGTTTGATGGTACTGGAGCCCTTAATGCACAACAACACCTGGATAAAATGAATGATTTCTTCGATTTACAAGAAGTTGATGAGGCAGTTGTTCAAATGAGACTCTTTGCATAAAGTTTAACTGGTGAGGTTAAGAAATGGTTTAAAGCATTACCTATTGCTAGCATTTCTGATATTGTTGTTTTTCATCGAAATTTCCTCAATAGATGGGAGGTAAAGAAAAACCATCTCCAAATTTTATCTAGATATGAAAATATCAGAAGAAACCAAGGGGAAATTGTACATGATCATTGTAATCATTTTAATAATATCTATAATGAAATTCCTGCTGATTTCAAACCTCCTCAAAGCCTCGCCTTGATCGAGTTCTCCGACGGCTTTGATCCTGATATGTCCTACCAATTGAGAGAAAGGAATTCTGCAACTCTGGAAGATATGCAGAAGAGTGTTGTAAGTGTTGAAGCAAATCTGCTAGCTAGGAGAGCTAGACAAAGGACTGAAAGGAGAGTTACAATTAAAGAAGAACCTTCCACTTCTACCTCAGATGCTAAAATTGATTCTTTAGTCAGAAAGAGAATGATGGAAAGACTAGAGATCGGTAACAGAAACTCACCTAGATAAAATCATCCTGGTCCTCAGATTCGAAATCCCAATTTCATAAGAAATCCTCCACAGATCAGACAAAGAGAACCCAGAGACCAAAGGGGTCCCGATCAACATATTAGGAAAACTCTTCAAGAAAACTATGTTGATGAAGGGGATGAGATAATTGAAGGATTAGATGATATTCACATAAATCTTATGGGTGTTAATGACAATGATTCCATTTTTCTCACTCAAGAAGAACAAGAACTTTTTCTCCTTTCACAAACCGAATTAGATGAGGGGGATTCAGAACAGCAAGCCTTCGAAAATGCAATAATGGAAGTCCACATACAATACAACTTAAGGATAAAAAATTCTAATGACATCCCAACTAAGAAAGCTTTTGAAACTAAGAAAACCTCTTATATTGTTCCTAAGAAAGTTCCTAAAAAGAGAAACTTAGAGACCCCTACAAAAATAACTCTTGAATCCTTACCAAGGACAACTCAAACTGAGGTTGCATCAACAAGTCATCCTAGTACTACTACACAGAAAAACATGGCTGATAAATCAAATTTTTAGAGTCAAAGCAAAACTTATACCACTTTCAGCCTGGAAAGTGAATTGGTCAAACTGAAAATACCTATTCCTCTGACATAATTGATGAACAAAAATGCTTACAGATCACAAGTGATCAAAGCATTGAACATAGAACTAGGAGTAGTCATAGACACTGTGAACATTGTTGATGATCAACCTGAGTTGTTGTTTGGTCCTGAGGTTGAGGGAAAAATTGATAATGGTTTTGTTCATCCTATTTAAATCAGTTTAAATATTCATGATAAGACATTACACAATACCATGTTGGATTCTAGTGCTTCTCACAATCTTATGCCCAAGGTTGTGATGGAGAAATTAAGGCTTGATATCACCAGGCCTTATAAAGACTTATACTCCTTTGATTCAAGCAAAGTTAAATGCATAGGTCTGATCAAAGACTTGTGTATTACCTTAGCACAAATCCCAGCCAAAAGCATGGTAATGGATATTGTTGTTGCAGATATTCCTCCAAAATATGGCATGTTATTAACTTGATCATGGGGTGCCAAGTTAAAGGGTACCTTATAGCTAGACATGTCTTATGACACCATTCCTATATTTGGTCAACATAGAAGATTGTACAAAGAGACCCTGATGAAATGCATGGTCAACAGTCAAAAGAAACCACATAAATATCCTTTATACTCTGTTCATTCTGATCTAGACTCCTTCATTTTATATAATGATGGTGACATGGATAGTCAAATTGGGAAATTGGAAGATGATGTGTATAACTTGGAGGAAAGTAAAGCAACTCCTGAGGAAGATAAAATAGTCACAATTCAAATTGATGAACCAACAAAACCTCTTTGGAGTTTAGATTTCAATGGAGTTGTTAGTAAAGAAGGATATGGAGCTGGGGGTACATAATCCAAAAGAAAGGTATTCAGAAAGCCATTATTATAAATTAAATTTCCAGTGCACCAACAATATTGTTGAGTATGAAGCATTGATGCTTAGCCTGAAATTGTTGAAAAATCTTGGTGCCAAAAGAATTTCAGTAAGACGTGATTCTAAACTTATCATTAAAAAGATCAAAGGTGAGTATTTTGCCAAACATCCTAGGCTCAGGGATTATAGAAATGATGTTTTATATTTTTCACAATGTTTTACTGAATATGACTTGCAGGTGATTCCTAGAGGCCAAAACATACTTGCAGATGGACTGGATACTTCGACAGCCACTTGTAAAATACCTTTCCATGAAAATCACCGATACACAGTAGAGGTGAAATGCAAACCCACTGTCCCAGACAATATCAGGTACTGGAAAGTGTTTGGTAATGATGAACAAATTGGTGATTTCCTGCAATCCAAAAATGAATTTGAGTGTGAAAATATTGATGCAGATAGTGAGAATGATACTGTAAATAAACTATATTGAAAAGAAATAAATGAAAAGGATGAAAACTCAGATATTTTTCAATTGAAGAATGATATTTTACTTAGAGGGTTGGGTCCTTTAGAAGAACTGTTTGATTTCAATGATGTAGCCAAAAAGACAAAAAATGAACCTACTGGGAAATATGTTGAGGAATGTAACATAGGAACAGAGAAGGAACCTAAAATGATTAAATTATCCAAATCTTTACCTCATGAGAAAAAACAGAAATACATTGAACTATTCAAAGAATTTGTCGATGTTTTTTTCTTGGAGCTATGAAGATTTGAAATCTTATGACACCAGTATCATACAACACAAAATCCCTATAAAAGAAGAGCATAAGCCTTTCAAGCAGAAAATTAGGAGAATTAACCCTAAGTTAATGCCTCTAATTGAAAATGAAATTAAGAAAATGTATGATGCTAAAATCATTGTCCCTCTAAGGTTCTCAAAATGGGTTTATAATTTAGTTCCTACTAGGAAAAAGAGTGGAGAAATCAGGCTCTGCATTTATTTCAGGAATCTCAACAAAGTCTCACTTAAAGACAACTATCCTCTGACAAAGATGGATCATATCTTACAAAAGGTAGTTGGATCTAGTAGAATATCATTATTGGATGGTTTTTCTGACTATAACCAAGTCCTTGTGCACCCTAATGACCAAGAGAAAACAACTTTCACTACACCCTGGGGAACTTTCATGTATGTGAAAATTCCCTTTGGTTTAATGAATTCCGGTGCCACATTTCAGAGAGCAATGGACATTGCTTTTGTGGATGAACTAGGGAGATTTATTGTCATATACTTGGATGATGTAACTGTATATTCAAAAATAGATGAGGAACATTTACAACACCTCAGGCGAGTTTTTGAAAAGTGTAGGAAGTTTGGAATCTCACTCAATCCCAAGAAATCCTTGTTTAGTTTAGAGGAAGGCAAATTGTTAGGGCACATTATTTATAAATATGGAATCAAGATAGACCCCAGCAGAATTGAATCCATCCAGAAGATAGATCATCCAAGAAACATTAAGGAATCGCAATCATTCATAGGGAAAATAAACTTTCTAAGAATATTTATCCCTGATTTAGCATAACTCCTCATAAACATTACAAACATGCTTTAAAAAGATACAAAAATAAAGTGGAACATAGACGCTAAGTATTCCTTTGATCAAGTGAAACTGGCATTGACACAAGCCCCTATACTAATCAGTCCTGATTATACTAAATATTTCTACTTATTCTCTTTTTCTTCTGAGCATACCACTGTAGTAGTCCTTTTGCAGAAAAATAGTGAAGGCCATGAACAACCTATAGCATTTCTCAACAAATCATTTAGAGATGTTGCATTGAACTACAACATCATGGAGAAACATGATTTTTCCTTGGTAAAAGAAATTAAGGATTTTAGAGTATATATTCTCCACTCACATATCATTGTTTATGTTCCCAATGTAGTGGTGAAAGATATTCTGACTCAAGATAACCCGGATGGCAGAAGAGGTAAATGGATTGTTGTGATCCTTGAGTATGATATGGAAATCAAACCAACCAAGATGATCAAGAGTCAAGGGTTAGCCAAACTGATGGATGAATCAAATTTTCATTCTTTAGATATAAAATTTATAGTTGTAGTTGATGAACAAGGAGAGCAGGCGACTCCACATGTCAAAGAGGTATTCTCAAATTATCCATGGTACCTAGACCTTATCTTTGTCTTGCATCATTTACAAGCTCCTCATGGTTTGACAAAAACTAAAGCTAGATTTTTAAAACTTAAAGCTTTGAAATATTGCATTCTGAATGGAAATATTTACTGGAAAGATGTTGGAGGCATTTTAGTGAATTGTTTATTGAAAGATGAAGCTGACAAAGATTTGTAGCAGTTCCATGAAGGATATTGTGGTGGGCATTTAAATTTGAAGGCTACCACTAACAAAATTATTAGAGTTGGGTTTTACTAGCCCACCTTGTTTGCAAATGTCCATAAAAAGGTAACCTCTTGTCACAAATGCCAGATCTTTGAAGGCAAAAGGAAAAATTTTCCTTTACCCTTGAAGCCTATTTCGGTTGAATCTCCATTTCAGCAATGGGGTTTGGATTTTATTGGAGAGATTCACCCACCGTCATTAAGCCAGCACAAGTGGATCCTTATAACTACTCACTACTTCACCATGTGGATTGAAGTTGTACCCTCCAGGCAAGCCACTAATACCATGATTATTAAATTATTGGAAACTAACATTCTCTCCTAATTTGGATGCCCTGGGAATATTATCACTGATAATGCAACAAATTTTAGATCAAAAACAATGAAAGAATTTTGTTGTAAGTATCAGATCACTTTAGGGCACTCTACAGCCTATTACCCTCAAGGCAATGGGTTGGTAGAGTTTTCTAATAAAATTTTGGTAAATATCATCAAGAAGATGTTGCAGGAAAATAAGAAGTCTTGGCACAACAAGTTGGTACATGCACTTTGGGCAGATAAGCTGACTACAAAGAGGTCAATTGGTATGTCCCCATATCAGTTGGTGTATGGAACGGATGTTGTTTTCCCCACCTTTTTGGGTGTTCCTGTGATGAAGTTATTACAAGAAGTACAAGTAGAACCTAATGACATACAAAGAAGTATCAATCAGATGATACAGTTGCAATAGTCCAAAGAGGAGGTTTACAACTAGACCCAAGTGATTCAAGAAAGCATCAAGAAAATCCATGATAGAAGAACCAAGGATGACAATTTCAAATTGGGTGATGTAGTACTGAAATGGGATGCAAGAAATGAAGGCAAGGGAAAGCATGGAAAGTTATACAATTTATGGAAAGTCCCTTTCATAATCCAGTCTTAAAGAGGAAACAGTGCATTTCTAATCAAGGACATGGATGGAGTAGATCTGCCAGGAGGACCTATCAATGGAAGAATGCTCAAGCATTATGTTCCACCAGAATGAAGATCTTTTTCACGCATCTCATTGTACAAACCATTTTTACTTTTATGTCATGTGTGGGTGATTTTTATCAGATGGTTGAAGCTCAGAGAGAAGGCCCTAAGCCACTGATTAGGACCACCGGATTTACAGTTAAAATAAAACAAATCAGGATGTAGAAAAAGCACTGGAGAAGAAGTTTGAAGGCAATAGGTAGCTGGTTCTTAGCACATCACAAGGAGAGCACAATCCCCAAGTGGAGCCACTGTTATAGCCCTATATTTCATAGGATCACCTAGTGATTAGAAACTCTTCCTCTAGTTGTATTTTATTGTAAATAATATTTTATTCTACAAATAATTTACAAAAGAAAACAAAAGCAAAACAAAAAGAAAAGAAAAGAAAAAGAAAAAGAAAGAATAAAAATAGAAAAAAGATAAAAAGATAAAACCCCATGAAATAAACTTGGTTTGATTCATACTGTCTAACCATGATCAAACCCTTTAAGTTTATGTTGATAGGTTAGTGAATAAATTTGTCCAAACATTCTAATCTTGGCCAAATTAGATAAGTTAGTGAATAAGTTTGGCCAAACAGTCTAATCTTGGCCAAATTAGATAGGTTAGTGAATAACTTTGGCCAGATAGTTTAATCTTGGCCAAAAATCTTAGGTTAGAGTAATTATTGACCCAACAATTTAAACTGGGTTAATGTGTTAGGTAATTAGATTAGGAACTAGGTTAGCATGTTTTATTTCAATAAAAGTTTGCAAAGGGTTGATTAAATGCCTTTTATTTGAGTTAAATTGATGTGTGTTTTACCCCTTGGTGAAAAAAATAAAGAAAGTGGAGCTAGCGCTACCCACAATATGATTTTTATCCTAATTCTATCAAGATTTGACCTTTTGGCACTTTGTGGATAAAGGGCGCACAGTTATCAGTGGTCGATCAATCCATGCTCAAATCAATGACCAGCAGTGGTTTTCAGACCCCCCTAAACTTTCTGCCTTTAATGGTGGGGGGGGGTCTAGGAGAGTAGTCCTAGCTCCAGATCTTACCAGACCCCCCTCCCCACTCATTTTCTCTTACCACCTACCCCCCCAGTGAAACTGCCTAATCGCTCATCCAATACCGCCCACCTCACTTTGACACCGTACCCCACTACCCTATCACACGTCACACCTATCTTCATGTCGGTCAATTAATACCATCCACGTCATACCCATCTACCCATTGGCCAATCAATGTCATTTCCCATGACCGTTACTCGCCCAAATCACCACTCGCACCATAACGGACACCCTCTTACACCGTTTAACTCTGTTTCTTCACCATTACCACATTGACCACTAATCCAAAAGCATTCAACACAATCGTTTCTTGTTTTCGAGCTAACTGACACTAGGCACACCGTCGACAAGCTCCATTAAGCCGAGTAATTACAAAAAATACCCTTTTCTATCTTCAGATGTCCGATTAATTATGATGCCCAAATCCAAATATGGTGAAACAAAAGAAAAATTGTTTCTTCCTCCTCCCATCAATCTAGACCGCACCCCCTGGTCGATAAAGATTACTGAGTTGTAGAGCCGAAGTGCAAATTCGATTTCTTCGAATTACACTTCTGGCTTAAAGATATTTTCTTAGATTAGAGTGATGAGATCAGACCCTGGGGGTCTAATCTTCCATTGTACATGTTTCCCCAGACATATCACTTCCCTAAGTTTGCCCTGAAATGTCAATCCCATTACCTTCTCGGCCAAAGGGCCATCGTGTCTTGATATGGTGAAACTCTGTTCACCATCACCCCTGAAACAATAAACCAGATGCTACAGATCCCTAGAACCAATTATGCTATCCATTTCTCTATTGAAATCCTGAACGACCTCTACCAGAAGCTTTATTTCCCTTAGAGAGCCCAAATATTTGAAATCTTCCTACCAGAAGATGCGTAGTTGCCTAAAAATAACCCTCCCTATCCTTCTTCCACATTCTCATTCAGATCCAACCAAATCATTTCCACCCTTTGTTGCCTATTAGGATATTATTCTGATGAATGGGTAGACGAACCCATCCTGGGTTTTCTGTCCATTTTCTCCACAGAAGAGAAAGCTACAACTTAGTTCAATTTTAGTCAGTACCTGGCTGACAATATGCATGAACAACTCTTCAAGTTATCAACAGAGGGAATGTTTAGGTACTCCTCAGTGCTAGTGTACCTATTCCTTTTCTTCCAAGCAGACAAATTCTCTTTTTCTCTTCAGAAATTGGATCAAAACGAGAACCCTCAATTAGTGACTTCTTAGACATCAATAGTGAGGAAGAACTCATCCGATTTCATCTTCAAACACTTCATCGATCAGTTTTACCATCTAGTGGTGTGCATGATCAGCAGCAGAATGGAACTCCTGATAAACGAGGAGGTCCAGAGAATTCTTCACCTATCAGAATTATCCAAAATATGGGACTGGTACCTTTACCAAAACCATACTGAGATCAAAGTTTATGGGTGTGAATTTCCACCAAACAAACTCCCAAAGTACCTCCCTTTCAGAATCGTTTCCTTGAAATACATCAGGCAGATGATAAAATTTGATGACATCCACTTCATGTCATTCAAGAAGAAGCAGGAGCTCAGGATCAAGAGCCAAATTGGTTCTTTCAGTTGTAACAACAGACTTGTAGGTGAAGAGGCCAACAATCTCTTGAAAGAAATGAATTTTAGTATGAGTTTCCCATGGAATTATGACCCCTTTGGCATCATATCAGAAACTAGGCTCAAACAGAAGACTTCTCCTTATGCTCATGTGCTAAAGCTGATATAGAAAAGTTTATG
This sequence comes from Picea mariana, assembly GCA_032191745.1. Taxonomy (NCBI): domain Eukaryota; kingdom Viridiplantae; phylum Streptophyta; class Pinopsida; order Pinales; family Pinaceae; genus Picea; species Picea mariana. Next base: position 35,639 of record JASDQU011178843.1, read on the forward strand.
AATCAGACAGATTGGCAGGAGAATACATTGTAGGATTCTGAAGAAGAACACCCCATTGTCGCTGCCTCACATACCAGTACTCCTCAGGTGAAAAAAGAAAAAAAAAAAAAATCCAGGAAAGAGGTTTCACTTTTAGTCACAGAGGTGTCAACTGAAGACTTCTAAGTTTACAGGAAGAGGACCAATACTAGCCACACACTAGACAGGTTTAGATAAGGAGAAACATGGTCCACTATAGTTATGGAGGGACCACATTCATCAATTTTCTCAGGCATCCATCACATAGTGTCCACATCCTCATCCAAGAAGCAAACAGACACTACGTTGTCAGCTGAATCCTCTCAAGAGCCAACATGAACAAGAATTTTTTACAAATACAAGATGATCAAGCAGAAGAATGAACTTCTGAACAACAGCACATATGCATAGTTCTGAAAGCAGACATCCACAACTCAGCACATATTGTTGTCTTCCTTTGACATAGAGAAGGGAAGGATGCACATGGAATTCTTACAGGCACAGGTCCCTCATCCCAGGACAGCTTCTGATTATAAGAAATCATCATTGGAGTTTGTTGTGAAATAGGTTCATCCAGCAGATCAAATGGACATGCATAAGAAAACAGGGGAGATGATCTTCTCCACCTTGACAAATACATCGTTGACTGTTGCAAAATTGCAGGTGTCTTTAAACAATGTCCAATCTCAATTGAAGATGGAAAATATATCCTCTCTGGCTAAAGATAATAAGGGAAATCTCTAGAGGATTTGGTACTGAAGATAGGTTATGACCCAACTAATATCAAAGCAGTTGAGGAACTACTGAAGAAGAAAAATGTTGACATAGCATCTCTAAGAAAACAATTGAAACTTCCAGCCAATGAAGATTGACAAGCAAAGGTAATGGCTGAAAGTGAAGGCCACAAGGAGGAGATGTTGAAACTAATAATGTAACATAATTCACAGATAAAGGAAATGGAAGTTGAATTAGACAAGTTGGTTAAAGAGAAAGAACAGAGTTTGCAGATGGTTGTTATCCCACTAGATGCAGTTCCTCTCACAAAAGTTATTTGATCCGGATTTTATGAGAAGAACAAAATGACTACAGATTATTAAAATATGATTAACACAGAATAACAAAAGTAAAACTGGTTTTCTATTCAATAAGGAAATAAGATGAAATTGTAAAATGCAACGAAAAACAAGCTTACTAGAATGGTGGCGGCTTATATCTGAGAAGAGATGTGATGGTTACACTCATTCTCAAGAAGATGATTACAACGAGGATTCGAAGGCCTTTTTACAATGAATAGAAATGTCAAAAATCGTAGACATCCAAAAACCTAAACCTAGGAGATGAAGCGCCAAAAGTCATGTTGGCCCCATTTGGGTAAGTTAGTCGGTCAACTTCCCGGGGTCATAATGTTTGCATACGATCTCCATTTTACGTGCATGATAGCTCGTTGGAAAGGTCTATCCGAGGACTACATATTCGATAGATTGTTGGATAGCATGTTGGAAAGTCATTTTTGACTGTGTAGATCCCTAAAAACGTTGTTTAGGCCCTCAAAACATCCCCGCAAGTCAGGGACACGAAAACTAGGAAAAATACCGCCAAACTAGAAAACTGCCAAAATGAACTAGTTGGAATAGGTGGGAGGCCACCGAAATCCATATGGATCAATCCTCCCCGCTTAGGAATCAATGGTCTACATTGCATTGAATTCCCCCATCAGATGAGGAATTTTCTGCTGAATTTGGCCCCGAGTGAGCCACTTGCCTTGGTGCAGTAGCTGCGCCCTGCTTTGACAACTCGATAAAGTTGGATCCTTTGTTGTCGAGTGTCCTTGATCTGTGTGTCCACAAAATGATCATTGGATGCATGTTTGATCCGGATTTTATGAGCAGAACGAAATGAATACAGATTATTAATAGGTGCTTAACACGAAAATAACAGAGATACAGTAAAACTGGTTTTCTATTAAATAACGAAATAAGCTGAAA
>JASDQU011178844.1:0-11438 GCA_032191745.1 Picea mariana
ACCTATAGATTTAGATCTCCCCCCCCCCCTGAAGACTTACCAGGATTCCTATCTTGGGTATGATCTCTTATAGATAAAGAATATGTGCTATGACCATCCATGTTTTTCTGCTTCATCTCTTAAGATAACAAGGATGCAACTACATCCTCATACTTCAATGTAGATTGAGTGGTACTACCAATTGTTGCAACCAAATTATCCCAAGAGTTTGGCAGAGAACATAACAAAGTAATACACTTATCTTCTTCTGCAATCGTAATATTAACAGAGACAAGTTGACTTACCAGAGTCTTAAAGGCATTTAGATGTTCTATAACAGAATCTCCATTTTCCATCCTAATATGATACAACTTCTTTTGAAGAAACAAATTGTTTACGAGGGACTTTGATTGATACAAATTCCCTAACTTATCCCATAGTTCCTTGGTTGTAGATTCTCCCGAGACAGTCAAAACACTGAATCTACCAGGCAGATTCGAATAGTACTCCTTTCTCTTATGTCCAAATTCTCCCAATATTCCTTTGACATACCAATAAATGGTGTACCAATAGTTTTTTTACTAGTAGGTTGTGTACCAATCGACTGTGTGCCAGTAGGCTACGTACCAGTAGGTTGTGTACTAGGATCCATAGTGATCCATTGTTCTTTGTCTACAATAAGGTCCTCCATACTGAGCTTCCATAGTTCAAAGTTTTCACCATTGAAATTCTCTATCTCGATTCTATAAGAGCTCTCCATTCCTCTTCTACACTCGAATAACCATTGCAAAATCTTCCACTAAACCCAGGTTTATCACAGACCCAAGATAAACTTGATCTATCAAGACCGAGCCAAACCCTAAGCAACAAAGGCGTCCCTCTGAAGCCAAAATCGTGCTCTGATACCACATGTAAGTTTTAAACCTGTGAAGTAAAGCAATTCATATAGATACTTAAGCAAAACAAAAATTAATCGATGGCTCATACACATAGTACACAGATATTTATATTGGAAACCCTTAACCGAGATAGAACCTTTCAACTCTTTATCGTATTAATTTCACCATTCACCATACAATATATATACAATGTTTGTAGGTATTTTGTATATACTAAAACTCTAATCCCTTAATTCAGGATTAATTTAGAAAACCGCTAAAAATAGAAAAATCTGCTAAAAATAGCAAAAACTGCCCCCAAAAAAAATTCGGGGTGATGCTCCGAGTGTTGAGCATAACCACGGTGGGGCATACATGCCCCCCCTAGGACCCCTCTAGTAAGCTCCTGACGCACACGACACTCACACATGCAAAGAATATAACACATACCCAACAATTTGGGGCTCTACTCACCACTACATGTTCCATCCCATCCATGGGAAAGTGTCTCCATGGATTTTGTAGGAGGTTTACCAATGTCAAAAAGGGGTCATGACTATTTTTATGTTGTAACAGATGGCTTCACTAAGATGTGTATCTTAACGTCATGTAAAAATAAGATCATTACTGAGCAGACTGCTAATCTCTCCTTTCAGTATGTTTAGGTTCACTTTGGGTTACCCACATCCATTATCTCAGATCGAGATACTCAATTCCTGTGGGATTTTTGGGCAATCTTGTGGAGAATGATGGACACCAAGTTGAAGAGGAGCACTTCTTTCCATCCATAGACTGACAGACAAACAAAGGTTGTAAACCAAACAATGGTACTTTTTCTTCGAGGCTACTGCAGCAAGAATCCTAAATTATCGGATGAACAGATACCCTATGCACAACATGCTTACAACCAATCCTTACATTCCTCCACTCAATGTTCTCCTTTTGAGACATGTTTTGGGTATCTACCTAAATTTCCTTTGGACTTTATGTATGGGAGAGATGTTGATTCAAATGAAGAAATAAATGAAGACAAAGCCCACAAGTTCATCTAGAGGATCCAACAGGTACACCAAGTAGTCAAGGAACAATTGGGGAAAATTCAATCACAGTATAAATCTCGACATGACAAACACAAAGTCGATCATCAGTTCCAAGTTGGAGACCAGGTATGGCTTCACATTAACAAGGAAAGAATGAAGGGTGAAGGTAAGAAATTGAATCCCATTCATTATCGACCCTTCACTACTTTGGAGAAAAGTAGTACCAATTATTTTCATCTAGATATTCCATCTTACATGCATATTTACTCAGTTGTAAATGTAGAGAACTTGAAACTTTTTGAGCCTCCCATGATCATGGATCGGGATGAGGAAGTTTCAATACCTTCAGTTGATGAGTTTGGTCCTGAGTAATTGGATCGTTTAAAGGAAGATATCATCCTAGATAGAAGGATGAGGACTTCACATAGGGGTGATGTTGATTATCTTTGAGTAGGATTAAAGGTCCCACATCTAAGAAAAACAAAGTTTATTGAGAATGAAAAGGTGAGGGGACTCTTCCCTCACTTATTTGTTGATTGATGAAAGCTTTTGGTGGTTGAAAAATCTCTTAGTGGGAAGGCGTGATCCAAAAAGGATCTAGAGAAGACTAAGGACAGCTCAGAACTTGTAGAAGCAATTCAAGAAGCTCCGAATGGCCTCAACAGATAGAGAAAGGGAAAAAATTCAAAGTCCTCAAAACTCCATGAAAGTGGGATCATCGCAAAGAGCGTGTCTTAAGATTTCCAATGACACAAACGACTTGTCAAACGAAGTTACAGATCGAAAGATATTCACAGTCAAAGTTTGGTCAACATATCCCAATCAATAAGGGATGAGTCAACATCCATACTGTTGATGTCATCATTAGTAAGGATGATGTCAACATCTGTATAGTGTATGTGGAACACACAGGAGGTGACATGTGTCGTGATGACATCAGAATGATGTCATCATGGTGATGTGGCAACACCAAAGGCTGCCACGTGTCACCCATTTTTGGATTTTTCAGGTTGATCTGTGGACCAATGAAAAGGCACCACGTGGCAATCTGTACAACCATGTGGAAAATCGTACAATGACATGCTAGGATGATGTGACAACTGAGGTGGAAGACCATGCACTGATGTGGTAGGTGACTGTACAGTTGGTTGGCATGGCCCAATGGTTGGTTTCCACGTGGCCCAGTCATGGGCTGCCACATGGCAGTGGGAAACTACCCAATGAGGGCTTGAGAACCAAATTCCAAAAATAAAAATAAAAAGGAAAGTGGGTTCACCAAATATGGCACCTAATGGATATATTTAAAACACTGCTAAAAGTTGGAGGAACCAGCACACATTAATATATATATATATATGATAATGGGGGAGGTCCCAGGGTTGAGCCCATGGGCCTCCCCTTTTGGGTGTTTGTTATAATATATATATNAAACACCCAAAAGGGGAGGCCCATGGGCTCAACCCTGGGACCTCCCCCATTATCTACACCTTAAATATGGCTCTGCCAACCACTAAGAAAAATGACCCTGTTGTTTACAACACTGCAAATTTTATTTAAATTTTGAATCCTCAAGTGCACGAGGGGAGTTTCACAATGGTACGGTCAGGAATGGTTTACGAGGAATTTTTGGGAATTAATTACAGGTTGCAGGACATGGAAACTGTGACAAAATTTATCTTGGGCCTAGGAGTGCCAGAGTCGGGTTAAAGCATGGAGACAGTCATTTTTGGGTAATTCGACACCACAAATTCAATGGTGTTGTATGTTTTCTAATCTGAGCAAAGCTTATGCAACTTGGTTCCAGAATGAGGTATACTTATTTATTTTTACAAATTATTTTGTTGAGTTAATAAATAGGCCTACCCATTTGATAGCAGGACCCATAGATGTAGTCCACTAGGGACGAACTTCGTTATGAAGTTTTGTGTTCAGATTTGATACTTATGTCTCTTCATTATTGAACTTTTCCTTCTTTAATGGTGCATTTTAATTTATGCTCATTTAATACAATTCTTTATAAGTCACTTCGATGAAAAGATCCTAGATCAACTGGGCTCAAACAACATCTTGAGAAGGTGTGTATTGGCACATGAAAAATGCATGGTTTTATCATAATCTTATGAAGGTATAGTTGGAGGACATTATGTAGGAAAATATACAGTGTAGAAGCTATTTCGCATAGGTTTATGGTGGCCAACAGTTCATAAAGACGCGAATGAATATTGCCAAAACTGTGATTTCTATCAGAGAGTTGGAAAACCCAACAAGAGGGATGAGATGCCCCTAAGACCCCAAGTAACTCCTTAGGTATTTGACAAGTGGGAGATAGATTTTTTCAGACATATTAATCCACCCAAAAGAAGGTCAGGAGAAAGATACATCATTACTACAATAGAATACTTAACTACATGGGAAGAAGGAGCACCAGTCAAGGATTGCAACACAAAGAAACAACACACTTCTTATTTGAGCAGGTGATTACAAGATTTGGATGTACCAGGATTTTGATGAGTGACCAAGACACTCATTTTATTAATAGTACCATCCATGCTATGAATGAGTAATTTTAATTCCATCACCAGAAGATTACACCCTATCATCCTCGAGAAAATGGGACAGTAGAAGCTTTCAACAAGATTATGGAGAATGCATTGACAAATATCTTCAATGTTAAAAGAGATGATTGAGATTTAAAAATACCAATAGTATTATGGTCATATAGTAATATATGCAATAAGTTGACAAGACATACACCATTCATATTGGTTTATGGACAAGAAACATTGGTGCCCTTAGAATTTTTGGTACCCAGTTTGCGCATAGCAACAGTTACAAATATGATAGAAAAAAGCGCAATACAAGAGAGGTTAAGTCAACTAATGGAACTGGGAAAAGATAGGATTCTAGCAGCATTCCACCAAGAGGTGTAGAAAGCAATGGACAAATCTTGGCATGACAGACACATCAAGAAGAAGAGCTTTAAGGAAGGAGACCTAGTCCTCCTCTAAGACAACATTTTTTTTCAACATCCTGGTAAGTTTAGAATGCATTGGCTAGGGCCATATGAACCGAAGTATGTCATAGAGGGAGGATATGTTCACCTAAAGGACTTGACAAGAGCATAGCTGCAAGTAATGGTGAATGATAGTCGATTGAAACTATATAGGTACAATCGACCTACTAACTCTCAATAGTCACAACACGGTAAGGAAGCCATGTGTATAGTGTACTATAGTAGATATTAAGAGAGAAAAACTTATAAAAATACAGAAAAGGGAGAAAAAGAAGAAAAAGGAAGACAAAGGAAAAAAAAAGAATAAAAATACAAAAAGAGGAGTAAGTTAGTTGAATGGAAAGAGTGTGGAAAAAGTCATGCACAACAACTGATGCGACAAAATTTGGAAGATTGCCCGCAGGAAAAAACAGACACTATGCAAATGCACAAAAAAAAAGAAAAATACAGCTAAACATTTATGACTGGGTCTATAAAGAAAGAAAATCACAGGTCATTTCGGGACTTGGCGATTTTAGAGAACAGAGACAGTTGCAGAGCCCAAACTAGGAGAAATTGGGTAAAGGAAATAACACTTGACTACTCATTCGAAATCATGACACCTCCAAAGGTTGGTGCTCTAGACAAATATGTTAGAGTTACTTAATAGGGTAAAAGAAGAAAGCAAAGGATACCAATGCTCAAAAATGTTTTCAAGTTGGAAGATGTCACTACCTCAGAGACACAGTCGCTTAGCCCAACAAGGGTAGAGGAGGAAACCTTGACAACATCACAAGGAGAAATGGGTTAGAACTCCGCAAACCTAAATGGAAACAAAAACCCTAACCCAGAAACACGATCCAAATCCAAGGAAATGAAGGTCCAACAATAGGGTCACAATGTTGTTATATTCCAAAAAATCCCTACCTATGCATACATGGCATTGGCCCTTCCACTTACACAATTTTCCAAATTACTGCTAAGGATCCTTCTTTAAAAAACTAATTTTTTGAACATGTATGTGCCCTGCTAAACTACATCCCATGTACACACACTAGTTGCATACTAGTTAGCCCATGTACATACGCGAGTTGCATGCTAGATAGCCTTTGTTTACCTCCAAAAGTTGCAAAACATATATAATTACGAGTAATTTAACAGAGTTTATGGGATGTCGAGGGTTTCCCAACCATTTCCCCCATTGTAGCCCGTCCCAAAACTAAATAACAATGTCTTTCTCATATAAAAATAGGTCTTGGTATCCCATTTACAAAAATAAGAAAGAGAACAAGTAAACTTTGCCAAAATCCCTTCCCCTTCTAGCCCAGTTTTTGCAGCCTTTTCTGAGATTTGGCTTCAACATTCCCCCTCCATCCATTTCTCCTTATGCAACCCTTTCCATTTTCCCAAGAGATCAGTTGGTTGTGGGAGGAAATCATGGGAATTATTCACTTGAAGAATCAATAAGAGGAGCCCATACCTGGTTCATGGAGAGTTTTCTGATAAGAAGGTTGTAATCTTTATGATATCCATATTGAATAAAAGAGTTATTTCATGTCCCAATAAAATGTGTCTTTATGCTTAATTGATTAATGCATCTATGTTTATATATGAACATTAATAGTGATAAGTAGAGATCATATATATTGTAGTGTTTTTTTCCTAAGTTTTTGCAGGTCAGCTTTCAGAGGAGACCAATAGTTAAGGCAGCTACAAAGGTGAAATAGGTCTACAACAGACATTAGGACCAAAGGTACACCTACTTTCCTCTCTCTTCTCAAATAAGTTTAGATAGTTTTAGGGTAGCTTAGGAATAGAATTGTATTTTAAGGGATGTCAGTTCTCTACATGTACCTGGACCCAATCTAGTAATAGGGGGATTTCCCCCATTAGCATAATTGGAAACTTCACTAGGGATTCTCTCTAGGGTCTTAGCGGGATATCTTGTTTAGATTTTATTTTCATTTTATTTCTGAGTTTTATGATTTTTCTGAGTCAAGTTGGGTCTCTGTTCAACTTCCAAGTGCCTACCAGCTTCCCTTTTCCAAGTTGTTTGTCCAAACTTTTTTCTTTTTTTTAAATTTACAGAGGTGTACGCACCCTGTTCTCTATACAACATGCATACATGCATGATTTTAATTATATATAACCCGTGTACATACACAGAATGGCCATGAAAAGCATGGGTCTCTGTTGTTTTGGATAATTTTTTCAAAAGATTTTACTTTTCGTACAGGAAACTTATGGTTACCAGGTCTTCCTGAGTTCCAAAAGCTTATGTTATTTGGGGTTGAGACAGTTTGTAGGCTCAGATTGTTTATGAAAAAAAAAAAAAATCCTCTTGTCTCTTTGTGTTTCCCAACAATTTTGGCTTATTTTTATCTTGGATTTTAAGAAAAATGAATTTCCATGAATCATGTATTCTGCAGTTTCTTTTAGCATCTTTTGGTAAAAAAAAATTATTGAAAGAAAGTATAAAAAAAGAAAACCTAGTTTTTTATGCTAGTTAGTTCTCTTTCTTTCTTTGCATTTCTTTGCATTGTTATTTCAAAAATAAAAAAGAATTAGCATAGAGTTGGGTTTTCTTCTCATATTGAAAGCATTTCAAAAAAAAAGAAGGAAGAATATCCTTTCATTTTCTCTTTTGTTTCACTCAAAGTTGCATTATGCATTTTGCATGGAAAGGAGAAAAGATTGCATCTTTTTGTTTGAAGGATTGTTCACGCTTTTTGCTTGAAGATCTTTTTTATTTGTAGAATTAGTATAAATTCTTATTTTCCAGTGTTATAATTAGTTGATTTTTCACAAGAGTTTCAAACAACGTAAGTTTCACTTATGTTCCTTGAGTAAGAAAATCCCATAAAATGAATGCATTAATCTAAAATATATTAGTAAAACTTTTTCTAGGGTTCACCAATAGCTTAGGCTAGGACCTTGGATTAGGTGTGGAGAGGAAAAATATCCAAGGACAACCAAAACTTAACTTAGGTGTCTGTGCTAAGGTGTGAAAAATACACTTTTTAATTACTCAATCCGGGAAGTTCCTCTCACATAGGAGTTAAACATGAGGCCGGGTAGAGGACGATGATGGAGATATCCACTCTTGATCCCAAAAAAAGAATTTGGGAGAGTGTGTATTGGGGGTGAATCATGTAGCGTTACTGGCCCAACTTGTGTCAGACCTCTGAGACACTTGTATTCGTCCAAGGTAGTCTAAGAGTGATTCTGGACCTATTGCATTTCAGGCCTTAGGAGGATATTTTGGCTTAGTTACCCTGCACACACACTCACCCAATTGTCGACTATACCCCCCCAGTTGTTGATTACAATTTGGTGGCCTAGTTTCCATTATATAGGTTGACACACAGGTGACTATGAGGGGTGTATCGCGATACCTAAGTCAAACTCTATACTCTCTGGGTGACACCTGAAGGGACCATCCGTCGGAGGTTTGGGTAACCACTTCTCATGGCTTGTCATTTTCCTTTGTGAAATCTTTGGATGATCAGGACTTCATTGTTCGGTATGTGTTATATTCTTTGCACAAGTAGTAGTGTCTGAGCGCCTGTGCAGGGGGGTTAGAGGGGGGGTGCAGGAGGGTGAAACCCCCCGCGTGGGGGTTCAAGGGCAGCACCCCAGAATTTTTTTTTTCGGGCTGACATATTTTCGCCGGGCCGACATATTTTCGTCGAGCCGACATATTTCCGGGACCACATGATATTAGGTGGTTTTCGGCACATGGTTTTTTGCCGATCGTTTTCTAGTTCCGGTTAAGGAATTAGGGTTTTGGACTAATCCAGATCATTGGGTTAGGGTTTTGGATGTCGCTGGATCCTATATGTATATCCTTCTTCCTTGGAGGTCTTTTCTTATGTAGAAGAAGATTCTTCAGATCCCTTCTTTTTCTCAACTTTGGATCTACACTGCTTCTTGTAGTGCCCTTCTTTTCCACACCTCCAACATACCCTTCCAAACTTTCCAGGAGATTTAGATCTACCCTTAGACTTAGATCTCCCACTTGAGAAATTAGATTTATTTCTTTCCTGAGAACGTCCTCTTGCAAATAATGCGTCTGTGCTATGTCCTTCCATATTCTTTCATCTCATCTCCTCTGACAACAAGGACGAGACCACTTGTTCAAACTTCAAAGAAGTTGTATTACTACCTATGGCCACAACCAGACTATCCCACGAGTCTGGTAAAGAACACAACAAACTGATACATTTATCTTCATCTCAAAATTTTAATATCAACAGATACTAATCAGAAGAAGAAGATCCTCATACTCCAGTATTGAGGAGATCAGATCGAGAAAGAAGGCTACCAGAAAGGTATAATCCACCTGATTTTCATTAAAAATTTTCTTTGTCTATTACTGATGATGATCCTAGAACTGTCAGGGAGGCAGTGGATTAAGAGGATGGAAATCTTTGGAAAAGGGCCATGGAAGAAGAAATGGCATCTTTGGATAAGAATGAGGCTTGGGATCTAGTGGAGTTGCCAACTGGAAGAAAGTCCATTGGCAGCAAATGGGTATTTAAAAAGAAGTTGAATGCAGAAGGAAAAGTGGAGAAATACAAAGCTCGATTAGTAGCAAAGGGTTATTCCTAGGTTGAGGTAATTGATTTTGGTGAGATTTTTTCTCATGTTGCCAAGTTAACCTCTATAATACTTCTGTTATCTGTTGATGCTGCATTTGATTTTGAAATAGAACAGATGGATGTGAAGACAGCATTCCTGCATGGGGATCTGGAAAAAGAAATCTTTATGAAGCAACCAGAAGGTTATGCTGTGAAAGGAAAGAAGGAGCTGGTATGCAAGATGAAAAAGTCCCTGTATGGTTTAAAACAATCACCAAGGATGTGGTATCAAAAATTTGATACTTATATGCTGGGACTTGGCTTCACAAGAAGCAAAGAGGATCACTGTGTGTATTCTAAATTAATTGGTGATCATGTGATTTATTTGGTCTTGTATGTGGATGACATGTTGCTGATAGGAAACAACAAGGAGATTATCCAAGATGTGAAAACTCAGTTGTCCTCTAAATTGGACATGAAGGATCTTGGTGCTTCAAATTTCATTTTGGGCATGGAAATTAAAAGAGATCGGAAAAGGAGGAAACTCTGGTTAAATCAGAGAAAATATGTCGAGACAATATTGCAGAGGTTTAATATGCAGGAATGTAAACCGGTCAAGGTTCCTATTCCCATTGGTGTAAAGCTATCTGCGGATCAGTTTCCCAAGACACATGAAGAAGAGGAGGACATGTCTCATGTTCCATATGCGAGTGCAGTTGGCAGTTTGATGTATGCAATGTTCTGTACTAGACCGGACATTGCACATGCAGTGGGAGTTTTGAGCAGGTATATGTCAAAACCAGGGAAGGAGCATTGGACAGCAGTAAAAAGGGTTTTCAGGTATTTGCATGGCACTGCTAGCTATGGATTGTGCTACGAAGGAAGACCAGGATTGGATATATTGGTTGATATACATGGCTTTGTGGATGCAGACTGGGCTGGAGATTTGGATCGTAGGATATCTACAAGCGGGTATGTGTTTAACCTGTTTGGAGGAGCAATAAGTTGGATGAGCAAAAGACAGGTTGTAGTGGCACTTTCAACTACAGAATCTGAATACATGGCAGCCACTCATGCAAGTAAAGAAGCAGTATGGTTGCAAAGATTGTGTTCAGGTATTGGGTTGGTACAAGAAGCTGTAAGGATAGAGTGTGACAGTCAAAGTGCAATTTTCTTGGTGAAGAATCCTGCTTATCATTCACAGACAAAGCACATTGATGTTCAATATCATTTTGTAAGAGACATGATTGAAGAAAAGAAAGTATAACTGATGAAGGTGGACACTTTGAAGAATGTTTCTGATTCATTAACAAAATCTATGAGCACTGAGAAGTTCTCTTGGTGTAGAGAATCCATGGGCATTGCTGCCCTGAATTGTTGACTATGTAACCTTGTAACCCCTTGTGTGCAAAGAAAACAACAAGTGGGAGAATGTTGGGTATGTGTTATATTCTTTGCATGAGTAGTAGTGTTTGAGCGCTTGCGTCGAGCGTGCAGGGGGGTTAGAGGGGAGGTGCAGGGGGGCGGAGCCCCCCGCGCGGGGGTTCGGGGGCAGCGCCCCCAAATTGTTTTTTTTCGGGCCGACATATTTTCCTTGGGCCGACATATTTTCGTCGGGCCGACATATTTCCGGGACCACATGATATTAGGTGGTTTTCGGCACATGGTATTTTGTCGATGGTTTTCTAGTTCCGATTAAGGAATTAGGGTTTTGGACTAATCCAGGTCATTGGGTTAGGGTTTTGGATGCCGCTGGCTCCTATATGTTTATTGTATTGTAAACAATGTAAAACAATGTATGAATATAATATATGTTGGTTTTCCCGGTTTGGGTTTCCAGGTGAAAAATCTCTGTGTAATGTTTGTATTTGCCATTGTATCTTTTCTGTTCTTTTCTAAATATCAGTTTGCAGTAGATATTGTACAAGGTTAGAATTTACATTCATCTCCCTGGGTCGGAAGCATTCAA
>JASDQU011178844.1:11488-25018 GCA_032191745.1 Picea mariana
TATATTGTATTGTAAACAATGTAAAACAATGTATGAATATAATATATGTTGGTTTTCCCGGTTTGGGTTTCCAGGTGAAAAATCTCTGTGTAATGTTTGTATTTGCCATTGTATCTTTTCTGTTCTTTTCTGAATATCAGTTTGCAGTAGATATTGTACAAGGTTAGAATTTACATTCATCTCCCTGGGTCGGAAGCATTCAAAAGGGTAGTTTTTTTTGTTTGCATCTTTTTAGGATTTTCTTCTTAGTGTTGTTCTTTTTTCTCCCTATTTTTCCATAGTGAGTTAGTTAGACATTGATTTGGGTCTCTGACCTAAGGTGGTAGACCACCCACTTCACTAGTCATGAGGAATTTTGGTTCTTAAACTTAGAAACATGGAGTTGACTCCTTATAGACGTATATTTTTATACCATAGATTTACCAAAGTCATTGTGTGAGAATTTTACGAACTTGAACGATCTCGCAAGGGAAGAACCTGTGCATGAGATCTTCATGGAAAAAGGTCCTAACAATACCAACCAAGGAACCCCTTCGCAAGGGGATTCTTTTGATTTTCCTTTCTTCAGATACATTGGTGTCCCTTTGATGACCACATTATACATTCTTGCGTTGAATGTGGGATTACCGGTTTGGTTGGGTACCATTCCAAATGTCCTAAATTCTCTTGACACTTCTCATTTAAGAACCTTATGTCATGGGAATCATGTTGATGTTCCTTCTTCAACAAAGTATTCTTCTTCTCCTTATAACTTCTCTGGTGAAAGTATAGCTACTAGTAACTGTAAGTCTAAACTAAATAGAAAGAGAAAGAATAGGAAGAATAAATCACCAACCTCTACGAGTCATGTTGGAGATAGGTTGTCAACCTCTGCAGGTCATGTTCAATACCAACACCCAGCCTATGCAATTCATGTTGGGGGGGGGCGGGAAACCAACCTATGCTAGTCATGTTGGAGAGTTGTCACCAACCTCTGCAATTCATGTTGGAGATGTGCACCTAGCCTCTACAAGTCATGTTGGGGGCAAGCACCCAGCCTATGCAAGTCATGCTGGGGGAAAATGTTCAATCACTACTAGTCATAGTGGTGATAGGTCTATGGCCTTTGTGAGTCATGTTATTTACCAATCACTAACCTACGCAAGTCATGTTGGAGATGTTCAACCAACCACTGCTAGTCATGTTGGGGGCATTGATTTTGTTGAGAAACCTAAACGGATAGGACGTAAGCCTAAGATTCCTTATAAGATTTGCAAGGGAGATCACCTTACTCATGTATGCCCTGGCCTTCCGGAGGCATGAAGAATATGGTCCCTATATTCAATATCTTTTGATTCTAATTCTTCTAAGGTTTCCATGCATCCTATTCAGCCAATGGTTGAGAAATTGGTCTTCCTGATGCAATGTTCGACTGATCCTACTCCTTTTTTGGGGGGTGATTTTCCTTTAGAACATGTTCTCTCGCAACCTATTCAGCCAGTGGTTGAGAAAGTTGTCATGTCGATGCAATATTCAGTCGATCCCACTCTTCTCTTAGAGAATGTTGAGTCTACCAAAGTGGTCACATCGATGCAATCTTCGGTTGATCCCACTCTTCTCTTGGAGAGTGTCACGTCTACCAAAATGGTCATGCCGATACAATCTTTGGTTGATCCCACTCTTGTCTTAGAGAGTGTCGAGTCTACCAAAGTGGTCACGTCAATGAAATATTTGGCTAATCCCACTCTTATGATGGGGAGTGATGTGTCTACCGACTATGTTTTTATCATTTCAAGTTCAGTACTTTCAGAATAAGTGGTCATTCTGCTCACTTTGAGCACACCCGCTCTAAGTCCTAGGATGGTTTCCTTTGATTGGAATGAACTTCCTGAGCCTCGTCTTCCTTCTTATTCACCTTTTCAAATAAGGGTTGAAGTTAATTCAAAAAAAATTTACCGATGTATTGTATATGAAGGAGCCTCTGCAAGTATTTTATTCTCCTCGGCTTGGAAAAATTTGGGTTCTCCTGAGATTGTGACTACTTCACATGAGTTGTTGGATTTTCAAAGACATCGTAGTTAGTATTTTGGGATTCTTCCTTAGTTTCCTATATCATTAGGAGGGAAGACTATCATTGTCAATCTTATAATGGTGCAAGGCTCGTTCTTGACTAAAAAATAGGTTCTTGACTATTACCAGTTCTCGATTATTACTTGCAATGGCTAGCTTTTGCCTAGAGATTCGACTGTGAATCTTAATTTTATTAAGTGTGTTTTTATTTTATAGTGTCGATTATGTTCTTTGTGACCTACATTATTTTAGAAACTTCTCTTCGACAATTGTCTCCCTGTTCCTGAGTTTGTCATTTTACATTATAGAGCCGGTTATGTCTCTGTTATCTACATTTTCTTAGAACCTTCTCTTCGACAATTGTCTCCCTATTTCCTAGTTTTGTCGTTTTAAATTGCTTGTTTTATTATTGGTTCTTTGACAGGAGTGGTTTTGTCTCCTTGGGCCATAGACCCATCTGAGAATTTAACTTGGTACTAAGTGCTTGTCAATTTTTGTAGTGCTAGTGGTGGTTGGCTACCAGTGGGCCTAGATGGGTACTTTCTCCATTAACGATATGGAAAGAAACATCAAGACTCTTATGAGCCCAGAAGATGATGAGACCTGGAGACAAGTGGGGATATTTAACAAGGTAGATGATTTGGAGAGTGGGCAATCAAGTTTTTCAACTATTACAAGAAATACAACCCCTTCTACCAATTTACTCTGCAACCCTTTGTCACTACCTCTAATGAGATCCAGCTCTTTGCCGCTTGATCCCCCTCCTTTTGATGTTCCCTGGATAGGCCCTTAGTCAAATAATGCTCTCCTAGGCATTTTAAACATATCTTCTTCTCTGGGGGGACACAGAAAACCATTTGATCTGATTTCGCCTGCCATCTTCCAATGAAAGGTGTGGAAAGACAATGGAAAGGCAAAACGTTTGGTGTTAGGAAATGATGTGGGTTTAGAAGATACATGCAGGATGGTGCTCTGTGGAATCATGGGTAGGATCTCTTATATATATATATATATATATATATATATTAGTAAATAACCTCTTGAGGTTTGGATAAAAAACCAATGGTCACCTCTGATTGGTTACTCTCTTGAGGTTATATATCTCACCAAAGGGTGGCTCAGTTTTATTTGCAATTCTCATGAGGATGCTTCACTATTACTAAGCTCGCTATGGGTTTTGGGGGGAAGTAGTCTTATGCTAAAATGACGGAGATTCATATTTAACCCAGATACAGATTACTTCCAGTTTAGGCATCTCTGGGTACTATTATCGGGCCTCCCGCTGTATCTTTGAAATGAAGGAGTCTTGCAAGCAATTGGTGAATCACTGGGTAAATTCATTGCTCTGGATTCCAAGTTACTTAATTCTCTTGTGCAGAAAATGGGTAGAGTTATTGTTGATATGGACATTTTTTGTGGTTTACCGGAAACTTTAGAGATAGAGTGGAGAGGGCGAAGGATTGTTCAGTCACTTGATTATCTTGGGCTACCTTTCCGGTGCAACCTCTGCCACCACATAGGTCACCTTCATCATGACTGAACTGGAAAGGTAACAGATGATTTTTTTGATGATTCTGAACTACAGATAAGTCCACCAGAATACATGGAAAAAGATGTTTCTTTTAGATTCATGTAGTTTACCTCAGGAGCCTCCTCTTCTCCTCGGCAGGAACCTGGGGCAACTTTATCTGGTAAGCTAAAATCCATGTTCCCTTTCTTGTATAACTCTCTATCCATTGGGGAGAAGGAGGCCATTAATAAGTCAGAATGGTTATTATCCAAAACAAAGTTGAAGTCTAGTAACCCTGGAATTGAAGAAACTCCCTTAGAACCCTCAACCTCAGCTCCCTCCTCATCCTCCTTTCCCAGCATTCCTACTGTCGCTCCTTCTACTTGTTTACCCTCGGAGGATCACAAGCTTGAATCCCCCCAACAACATTTCCTTCCCCACATCTCGATACATTTCCTGAACCCTTCTCCATTTTGTCCTCCTCAACCTCCTGTCCCTCTTTTGGACCCTGTTAGTTCCCCCTCGATTGTGCTAGGCTACAGAGAGACATAGGAGGAAGAATCAAGCCTCTCTATTGTTCTAGACTCCTTATTACCCAGTTTAAAGAATCCCCTTGATCTTTTGTCATTTCCCATCTATCTAGGTAAGGTTACCATAGATCCAAAAGAGGATATCAGTACCTCTTCCTCTCACATTCCTGGAAAGGGGAGTAAGGCCTTTTCTTGGTCTCGAGGTATTGGCTCTAAAATTTCACCCATAAAGATGCGAAGCTCTCAAAAGAAACATGTGGGTATAATTAATCAAACTGATGATAAATTTCTTCTCTCCTTGGATAGTGGGGCCCTTAGAGCATTGAAGGCCCTGGCGAGGGAAAAGTGATGTTATTTCTCTCCTTGAATATTTGGGGGATTGGAGGCACCCTCAAATATGCCTCGATGCATAGACTTCTATAATGCACTCGTCCTAACCTTGTTTTTCTGCAAGAGACTCTCTAGAGAATAGAAAGCCATAGATGTTTTGCACCATCTTTTCCCTTCTTGGGCTTTGACTGCTATAAACTCCATAGGAAATTATGGAGGCTTAATGGTCTTCTATGACTCAAATTTATATGACTTGGATCCCTTCCTGACGATCGGGGGTATTTTTTTAACTGGTAGATGTATTACTACTAAAAAGGAGGTCATGATTGTTAATGTTTATGGGTCGTGTAAAGACCGTAAGCTATTATGGAGCTCCTTAGCAGATAGCAGTATCCTTTCCATCAATAATATTATTATTTTTGGTGACCTGAATATCATTTTATCCTTGGATGATAATTAAGGGTGTTCATTTGTGCCTAGTCTGACTGAGGATTTCAAGAGACTTATTTTTATCCAAGAAGTTAGTTGATGTTAAGCCAACCAAATTGGTCCCTACCTGGCATAATGGTTGATCTAGTCATGAAGCTATTGCTAGAGAGCTTGACAGGTGTTTTGTTTCTGAAGGATTCTTGTCCATTGCTAGCTTATCTAGATCTTGAGTGTAATATCCCTATGTTTTAGATCGCGCTCCCATTCTTATCCAACTAGAGACTTCTCCACTATACAAGGCATTTCCTTTCAAATTTAAAGTGCTTTGGCTGCGGGAACTTGATTTCGTAAAGTTGGTCCATATAGTTTGGAAGGATCCTCACTTCCTTTTGGAGGGTAATAAAAAGGTGAGACTTGTTTGGAAGTTAAAAGAAGTCAAAAGTCAAACTAAAAGTTGGATTAAAGAAGTTAATCATGGAAAACCTGGAAACTGAACTCAAACAGTTTCTATTAAAAACTATTGAGAAACCCTTATCCATGGAGGAGGATAGGCATCTCCATGAGTTGGAAAGTAACATGAATAAAATACTATGTGGGGAGGAGGATACTTGGAGAATACGCAGCAGGATAAAATGGATCAAAAGCGGAGATTCTAAAACTAAATATTTCCACAAGATGGCTAGCTATAATAGGAATCAGAAACATGTCTGGGAGATAATCAATGGAAGTGGAGTCATCTAACCGATCACGAGGAAATTAAAGAGGAGGTTGTTAGCTATTTTAAACATTTTTTTAAAGCCAAAGAAAGGACCAAATTTAATGATTTTGTTAATATTACCAGTCTCTATCCCAGGATGGTTGATGAGGAGGAAGCAGAGTCTCTCATTAAACCTGTCACTTTAGAGGAATTAAAATTTTTTCTAGAGAAAATTAAAAAAGAAAGGAGCCTAGGCCCTGATGGGTGGAAAACAGAGTTCTTCACCTTCTTCTTTGATCTTGTGGGAGGTGATCTTGTTGAGATGGTGGTGGACTCGAGGAGGAAAGGTCACCTTTGTGGAGGTTTAAACTCTACTTTTCTGGCCCTCATCCTGAATGTAAAAAAAAACGGTCTCCTTCGATGACTATCGACCAATCTCCTTATGTAATCTTATTTATAAGGTGATCTCAAAATTTATTGCAAATTGGATAAAGTTGGTTCTATCAAAATGTCTCTTTGTGGAACAACATGGGTTCCTATAGGGTAGAAGGATTTAGGACAGTATTGGATCGGCCCATGAAAGCCTACACAGCATAAAAAAAAAAGAATATGAAATCTTTGGTAATGAAACTAGATCTTAAAAAATCCTATGACAGCATAGACTGGGAGTACTTACGAATGATTTTACTCACAGTGGCTTTGGGGTTAAGCTGACGGAATGGATAATGTGTTGCATAACTAGTGCCATATTTGTAGTGTCGATAAATGGCAAGGTGAAATATTACTTCAAGAGTGGGAGGGGGATTCATCATGGGTTCCCATTATCCCAGTATCTGTTCATTTTGATAATTTTAAATATTTTTCATTTAATGTTTGTTGATGATTTTCTTATAATGTCAAAGACGGATCCTTCTGAGTGGAGATTGATCATAGACATTCTTCAGGCCTTTTGTTTAGTCTCAGGTCTGTGCATAAATTGTTCAAAAAATACTGTTCACTATTGGGGGTTAGAAGAAGTGGAACTCATTCCTTTAAAAGAATCCATCCCCTTTAATTTTGTTGATTTGAGTTTGGGATTAGTACCTTGGTTACTACTTAAAGCTGGATGTCTCAAAGACAAAAGATTGGTTTTGGCTAGTGGAAAAAATTGAAAAGAAGATTGGGATTTGGTGTAACAAGTGGCTCTCACTCGGTGGTCAATTTATCCTGGTAAAAGCAGTACTAGAGAGTCAATTGGTGTTATGGATGTCCATGGAGGTGATTCCATGAACTATTCTAAATAAAATCCATAAGTTAATGTTTTATTTCCTATGGAGTGGGCATAGGGACAAGCATCAATTTCATCTTTGTAGATGGAACATCCTGTCGAGACCAAAGAATTGTGGGGGTTGGGGGCTCAGAAACCTCACTTCTTTCAACTCATTTTTACTTGAAAACACTATTTGGAGGGCGTTGATGCATGAAAGTATTTGGCTCAAAATTTTATTGGACGAATATCTGAGAGATACACCGGTGGTAGTTTGGCTTTGAAGGTCATCCTACAAGAAGAAAAGGGAGTCCAGTATTAGGAATGGCCTAACCAGAAATTTATTCGTGATTCTCCACTGGCTACAATGGTGCCCCAGGTCAGGCCATTTAATTTCTCTTGGCAGGGACATGATCATTGGTATGGAGGACCGATCTCTTCTTTCAGAATCCTTGCAATTGCACCTGCACAACAATCATATAATATTTTTATCCCAAGTGAGAGACATAGCCAAGGAAAACTCCTTTACATACCGGTGGATTAGTAGCGATTCATTAGGACTCAGTGGATATGCTGCTATAGAATGGAAACAATACAACAATTCCTTAAGGGGCACATGAATCCTTCTTATAAATATGGTGGATTCCATGGTGTGGACTGGAGGGGACACCTCGGGCTTCATTTCAGCCAAAGATATTTACAAGGCAATCATAAACTCACTCGACTACCCATTTGATAGTGGATGGATTCAAAAGTTATGGAAATGGCCGATTCAACTCAAAATAAACTTGTTCCTATGGCTGGCAACAAACGATAAAGTCCTCACCTGGGATTCGCTTTAGAAGAAAGGTTGGGAAGGTCTGGGGGTGTGAAATCTTTGTAACTGCAATTTCGAAAACATTGACCATCTATTAATTCACTACTCATTCACAAAGGTAGTGCGGTCCCACTTATATGACCTCTATCATTTAAAAACTCAGTGGGATGGTATCATTGTCTCAAATTGTTTTATCGGTTGGACAAAGGAAAAATTAGCCCAAACTAGTTTGGCAACTATTGTGTGTTAGCACATTTGGAATGAGAGAAACAAGGCATTATTTGAAGAGCATTCCCCCTCCCATCTCTCAGTGGTGCACAGGATCTTGGTCTCCTTCTCCTGGAAGCTAGCTACCCCAAAATTCTTCCCAAACAGAGTTTGTAACATAACTCAGACTGAAGGCTTCACTTTTTCTTGCTTCGATGGAACAACCCTATCAAATGGTGAGTGTTATGGAGTGGGTTTATTTTTCAAGACTCATGCATTGAGGGTTACTAAATGGTTCATAAATTGCGGAGCTAGAACAAACACCAAGGTGGAGCTCATGGGATTGTGGGTGACTCTCACTTTGGCTACGCTCTGGTCGATTAAAAAAATACAAGTCCTAGGGGATTTGAATATTGATTGGATAAATCAAAATGGTCAGCTCCATGCAGTGAAAATTGAAGGCTAGAAACTAAAAAAAAAGGAACTGGAAAATAATTTTAAAGACATAAGTTTCCAGCACATCTATAGGGAACACAACAAAGAGGCCAACTTACTTTCAAAGAGGGAACTCAAGGAACTTGAAGAAAGACAGTTCGTTTATCACTGGGACAGTGGGATAGAAATCCATCATACATACCTAAACATATTTGAAATATGAGCTGGAATAGAAGCATGTAGAGTGTTAGCAGAGTGGAGCTGAGATCAAAATTTTTTGTTGATTTTCTACACTTTCTTCAGTAATAATTTGTTTTTTTTTGTGAACATTTTTTTTTAATGACTATGTAAAAAGAACATTCTTTAAACGATCATTTGGCTGGTGTAATTTTGTATCACTCAGGATCGATACTTCTTTGTAAAATAAATTATACCATAATATAATTTTGAGATATTTTTCTATTGGAAAATAAGGCATGTTAGATTTCAATATGCTTCTTGGGCATGATTATGTATATTCTATGAATGTTGTGGTGTCTACTCTCTTCCAGGTAATGCATTTCCCTCACAATAGAAGCATGGTCACTATCAAGAAGCTGGAATTTGATAATCACCATCCTAATTCAATGTTAGTTCAGGATTTCCTTTATATGTTCCTAGTGTTCATTTAGATTCTACCCCACCACGAGTTAATTATGTGGCGTCTTATCCTTGATGTTCAATTTCTCCCGAGAAGGAACTTGTTCACTCATGTTTTCCTTCTCGAGACTTGGTCTCAACAATTGATCCATTGGTTTATCAAACGGGGCCATGGGAGCCCTTACTTCCCCCTCTTGGTCTGAGTGATCTTTAGTTTCCTTTTGAGTCTGACCTTGTTGTTTGTAGATCCTCAAGCTTTTGTGCTTGTGATTCTTCATTGATAGACTTTCCCAGTCTTGGCCAGAACCTTCATCGTCAAATGGAATATGGTTAGTTTTCTTCACCCTTTTGAGACTGTAGACCCTCCTCGTTCGCATCATTTCTTGGATTTTGAATTACCTTTGGATGAGGCTATCCTTGAATCCATGACTATGTTTTCTATACCATGGGAAGAGTTACACCATGGTTGGTTTTTTCTTCCCTTTTGGGATAATTTCCAGGTCGACTATCGAAGAGACTCTTGGTCAGAGCCTAGCAGTGGGATCTACCTAAACCAATACCACGCATGAGCTATAAGGCTATGCGATGCTTTGTACCATATTGTACAGTCAAGGTTTGTTGTTTTGAATTTTTTTATTCAATAGAACCTCTTATTTTCTGAAGTTTCTATCTATATTGGATCTATTAACATCTAGATGAGTGTTAGTATCCTTATATGCAGGATCTTGGAGGCATTTTTATTTGACTTTTTTTCATCATATCGATCCGTTCTAACAGGTATTGACCTTGAAACCAGAATATAGGTTATATTTTTCCCTACTTGAATTTTTTCATTATCCATTTCCTAGTTCTTTTGGCCTTAGGATCGAACCTACTAAATTGTGACACTAAATTTTCTTGTTGATAAGTGTGTCATACTTTATGTGGTAGAGCCTTCCTTCCATGGGAATCCTAGTTAGAGAATTATTTTCCATTTGTTTCCAATGTAGAAGTACTTCATAGGCACGAGAGTCCTTTTTAGTCCCACCATGACTTTGTGTTGAAGCCTCATACTTATTCTTCATCGTTCTATGGCCTATACTCGAGGGACTCCCCTAGAGCATGGTTTGTTGTCTTTCAAGCTCACTTAAACTATGAAATTCACATCTAACAAGAATTATTTATCCTTTTGGGCCTCATTCAGATTACTTAAGAAAAGGAGCCCCTTGAAGTCTTCTTTAAGCCCCTTTTAGACTCTCTAAAATTGAAAATATTATCGAGCGATCTTGTTTCCCTTCACACTTGTCAAACTAAAATTTGAAGGCACATTTGTATAGTGGTAGTTTACCCCTTTTTCAATCTAGATGGTTAATTTACAAATAAAGGTATGCCCTAGGAGCTTTGGTTCTCTAGGAGAGTAATCTTAGACATAAGTTTAACCCTTTTGCGGGCCTAAAGGACTAAATTTTTGAAAAAGGAACATTCTCCTTCGTTTTGGTTTATCTCTTTTTCAGGCCTTGGAGATTACTTATGAAAAAGGAAACCCCTCGGAGTCCATATTTAATCTCTTTTCAGACTCCCTAAATATGAAAATATTTTCAAGTGACCTTGTTCCTTTCACACTCGTTAGTTGGTCCAGAAAGAACAGTTATTTGGCATAAATTTAACCCTTTTTCCAGCCAATAGATTATCCAGGAAAAAGGTACGCCTCAGGAGACCTATCTCATTGGGAGAGTTACCCTAAGTTATATTTAATACTTTTTTGGGATAAGGAGACTAAACATAGAAAAATGTTGTGAGTCCATAATTAAGCTCTTTTCAGACTCCTTAAAAATGAAAAGATTGTTGAGTGATCTTGTCTCAATCACACTCGTTCAAATGGTTTTGAAGAGACATCCTTTCATTATTAGTTTAACCCTTTTTAGAACCGATTGGACTAGTTGCAAAAAAGGAACTCCCTGGAGTCTTCTTTTAGAATTTTTTCAGGCTCTCTAAACATGAAAAAACCACCGATATTACCTTCTCTGAGCTCATAAAAATTCACATTGAATGAGTCATGTCCTGTCATTATTAATCGCATCACTTGGATCATCCTTGCGTCTTCGGCCTAATGTCAGCTCCATGTTTCTCTCAACTGAACCTTCAAAGCCTTCCTTAAATGCAAGACTTGTAGCACTTTTTTCCCTTGCAATTCGACACCTTGACCCATGGAGGAATTTTCACGAGTGTCCTTATCCTGTACATTTCTCCTTTCCTTGAGCATCAGTATGTTCCATGTGCTTGGAATAATTTTTATTTATCGTTACACTCGTTCCTCCTTTGTAACATAGCATTCTTTTATTCTTTTTAAAGCTCGTTAAAATATTGAAAAAGACAAAAAAATAAAATATTCCAAAAAGAGGGGATGAGACATACATTTTCTTTTTTCAATAGCAAGATAGTCGCCCTTGGAAAAATCACATCCTTCCATTTTTTTCACCAAGCATTTGGATCTAGTATGACCTTAGTAAGTTGTTCTCGCTACATAGAGTCGTGTCCTCCTCCATTTGGTTACTCTTCCAAACATATGGAAAGTTTGTGGTGCCTCGTGTATCACAAACTTATATCAATATTACGTTGCATGAGCCTCATAATTTTTTGTGCTTTTTCCATAGGAATTTTTATCCAACCTGAGTCGGCCATTCTGCAGTTTATCTCTTAACTTTCATGAGTCGGCCAACTCGAGATTCTAGTCAAGTCCAGATTCAAAATCTATGAAGATTTTTGCCTGATGATCAAGATCCTCTAGTATTTTCCCAACGACATGTTGAAGACCTTACTTACACTCGTATTGTACTCCTACCTGATTTGTTCAAGATATTGAAGTTGTTGCTTGAGATATGAAGTCCTCATCTCTAGTTGTAGGCATCAATTCTTCTTGAAGAAGCATATTATACTATACGTAAATATCATCAAATGCTTTTGAGATGTATATCCACTATGTATTGCTCATGGCTACACTTTATATAGACATTTATATGACATGGATCTACAATGTACTTGATTGGCATCCATAATTAGTTCATCTCGAGCATGGGTATGCTCACCTCAGAGATATTATCATTATTTTGCAAATGGCACCTCCCGAACTTTGGTCCTGGCTCACTGATCTGAAAATGATAAAGGCTTGTATTCTTGAAAATATTTGCAAGTTTTAATTCAAGTGTTCTTATGCAAATGGATCAATTTTTCAAACACAATTTTTTATAGAAATTAAACATTCAATATGTAGATAATAAGCAGCAAATAACAGTGAACAGAAAACACATAACACAACAAATGATAAAGGAGTTCACCCCTCTCTTGGGCTACATCTCCTGGTCCAGCTTCCAATGGATCTTTTATATTATTTTCTCAAAGTGCTAAAATATGTGTTTTACAATGCTCAAAATGCCAAATAGATTGCTCCAATGGATTTAGAATGTCCAAAACCCCTATTGTTAGAAAAACAGGACCGTGGAGCAATAAAATAAAACACAGAAGATACATAATACAAGAGAGACACATATTTACGTGGTTCACCCGGTGTGGGCTACGTCCACCAGAGAAATTGTCAGGTCCTTTCTTTATTATTATCCAGCAAAATGAAGGGATACAACCTACAGCAAAACCCACTGTAACTTCCTCTTCTTTCTCTCACAGTCTACTCTCTCAGAATACAATACTTGCCAACATACATAGCTGCAATACATTTCCCTCATAAAAGAGGGTTTCCTTCTAGGGAAAAAAACCCTAACATAATCTCTATCGTTAGATCTGCGACCTTATAATGAACGGTCCAAATTTACAATGAAATTACAATATACTTTTACAATGCAATTTTTTCTTTGGGGGCTTCGCCCCCGAACCCCTGCTGGGGGGCCCCTTGCCCCTAGACCCCTTAGCCGGGGGGATAGCCCCCCCGGACCCCGTAGAGGGGGTACGCCCCCTCTGCACTCCCCCACGTGGAAGAGTGTACATACTTCTGGGGTGTAAGTACTTTATGGGGTATAAACATGGCTAAAAGTAAAAGACCTCTAAATCAAGAAGATAATCAAGCTCCACAACCAACAATCTCCCACTTGGAGACTGATCTCAACAACTCCACCACTGTTGTATATGATGGACTCTGAACCTTCTTGGACCTAGAAAATTTCTCATCTTCATCTTCATTCTTGAAGACCAACTGAAACTGAGCAAGAACTCAGTTTCTCCCTGGTTACTCCCTTTGTTAACATGTTTGTAGGATTTTGGATAGTGTGTATCTTTTCCAACTTCAATTGTCCATCTTCCAAGGTGGATTGTATGAAGTGGTACCTCAACTGTATAAGCTTAGTCTTTGAGTGGAAGGTTGATTTCTTTGCAAGGTGAATGGCACTCTGACTGTCACAGTACAACCTGTTGTTCTCTTGCTTCTTTCCCAATTCCTCCATAAACCTTTGTAACCAAATCATCTCTTTACTAGCCTCTATAGCAACAACATACTCTACCTTTGTTGTTGAAAGTGCAACAACCTTTTGCAGTTTCTAAATCCAACTTATTGTTGTTCCACCTATAGTAAAAACATACCCTGTGGTGCTCCTCCTGCTGTCTTTATCACCTGCCATATCTGAATCAACATATCCCTGTAGAAAAGTGTCTGAA
>JASDQU011178845.1:4210-16057 GCA_032191745.1 Picea mariana
TAAAAGCCCCATGCAATAATAGTAACTTGGTCCATACCTTTCAAGCATGGCCAAGTTTTTTTTTAAATTTGATGTTGATAGGGTTAATGAATGAGTTTGGCTAAACAGTTTAATCTTAGCCAAAGTGTCTAGGTTAGAATAGTGAATAAATTTGGCTAGACTGTCTAATCCTGGTCAGATAGCCCTAAGGTAGAATAAATTCTTAACCCAACAGTCTAATCTGGGTTAGTTTTCATAGGAAGCTAGGGTAGATTATAGGCTAGTTGCTTTGTTGCTTCATTCTAATAAAACCAGCTTGATGTAAATGTTGCACCATGTTTTCAGATGCTTAAAAAGATCTTTTGGTCAAGGCCTATGGTGGTGTCTACTTGAAAAACCTTGGAGAAAACCAGTGAAAAAACACTTATCCTAAGTTTTCTAAGCGCATGTATTTTCCGCACCTACACTTATGCTCCGATCATGTCTCAGCAGTCCAGATGATCGCGCCCAGATCTATGGTGGACAGATCATTCCGGACCCCCCCGACCGTTCTTCTTTTAACTGGGGGGGGGGGTCCAGAATCGATGATAAGACCCGCATGCATCTGGACGGCCCAGGATCGAGCGCAGATCTACGGTCAACATTGAATTCTGGACCCCCCCATCCATTCTGCCTTTAATGGAGGGGTGGGGGGTCCGGAATGAGTGATAAAAGGTGTGCAAAGATATGCGGCCATGAAATAGGCGTGTAGATCAACGACCCAAGATGTATTTCGGACCCCCCCGACTGATCTACCTTTAACTAAGGGGAGGGGGGGGGGGTACGGAACGGTTCTCTTCCTCTGGCGGGTCCCCTTTATACGTGGCAGCGATCTAATGGCCATGAGTCCCGTCATCCTCCACTATCTGACAGACCTCCGTCACCTCAGGACGTCATCATCCACTTTTCCCGAAATAGTCACGTCCCCATAATTGTTGTCAGTCCTCCCCCCTTTCTCGCTCATGGAAAGCCCCTTACTATGAATTTTACCTCCAATCGAGAGCCGCCACATCACCCATCCGTATCCCTCAGTCACAGTCACCTGCCATCTCACACCTCAAGTGATCTGTTGGCCATTTATTACTGGATAACCTACCCGTTATCCAGCTGACCTGTCTCCCGCGCCCAACGGACACCCGTTTAATCAAAACTACCCTCATGCCCCCCTTTTTCACCATTTACCGCTCATCGCACCAGAGAGTTTCTTACACCGTTTACTCCCCCGTTACAGTCATTTTCTCCCATCCACAGTCAGTCGCCCCCACTGACGTTGTTTGTCTTGCAGGTACTATTGTAGAAATGGTGCCAAAGTCCAAACAAGCAGAAGGAGAGGAGAATCTGTTTCTTCTGCCTCCTGTCGACCTTGACAAGATCCCACTGGTCGAAAAAGACTGATTAATCACAGACACAAAATACGATTTTGATTTCACAGACCTTCAGTCATGGCTTAGGGAAGTTTTCCTGGACCAGAGCGATGAAATCGAGCTCTGGGAGTCCAATTTACCCCTTTACCTCTTCCCTCAGATCCATACCTTCCCAGAATTCTCTCTGAAGTGCCAAGCCCACTACATTCCTGAGCAAAGAGCCGTCGTCTCCTCGTCTGGAGAGATCCTGTTCCTCATCACGCCCGAATCCATAGACCAACTGATGCAAATTCCCTGAGCCGACTCTGCGTCACCTTTCGACCTGGAAATTCTTACAAAATTATACCAGAAAATGACTTTCCCCCAAAGAGCTCAAATATTCGAGCTTTTCCTTCCCCCATCCGCTTAATTCCCCTCCACAAATCCTCCTTACCCTTCCTCCATGTTCTCAACTAAAGGAAACCATCTCATCTCATCCCTTTGTGCTTTGTTAGGATACTATTCTGATCAGTGGGTAGATGAACCTATTCTAGGTTTTCTATCCATCTTCTCTACTGATGAAAATCCCACCACCCAGTTCGATTTCAGCTCATTCCTGGAGAACAATATTCATGAACAGTTCGTGAATTTCTCCACAGAAGGTATGTTCATATACTCGTCGATACTCGCATACTTGTTTGTCTTCTTCCAGGCGGACAAATTCGGCTTTTCCATGTAGAAGATGGATGGAGATGGTAAAACTCAGGAAGTGACAGCATGGACCTCCTTGCTAAAGCACAACTCCACTGATTTAAGTTTCAAGGAGTTCATCGACCAATTCTACCACCCTGTGGTAAGTATGCTAGTTGGCAGGCCCGAGCCTCGGATAAATGATGAAGTTCAGAGGATCCTGCATCTCTCGGACAACACAAAGACCGTGGATTGGTACCTGTATCAAAATTATACTACGATCAGAGTATACGGGTGTGAGTTGGCACCGTATAAGCTGCCCAAGTATCTGCTTGTCAGGATTTTCGTGTTGGAATATATAAGGCAGATTATAAATTCAGATGATATCCATTTTGTATCATTGAAGAAAAAGCAGCAGCTTAGAATCAAGGGGCAGATTGGCTCCTTCATATGCAACAATCGGGGCACTAGGGAAGAAGCAGATAGAATGTTGAGGGAAATGAAGTTCTTTATGAGATTCCCATGGCATTATGATCCATGTGGGATCATCTCAGATATGAGGGTGAAAAGCAAGAACATCCCATATGTTCATGAAGCTAGGCCTGAAGTTGAAAAATTTCCAAATCAGACAGTGTGGGAGCCTAACACATTGGTCGAAATTGAACAGCAAGATCCCCCGGCCACTGTGTCACAAACGACCATGCCACAGGTCCCAAAAGAGAAAAGGCCGAGGCAAGATTTGTCTCCGCTTGTCACAGAGGTATCTTTTGAAGAACTCCAACTACATACCAAGAGGCCTAAGACTATTGCAATTCCTGGCCCGACCGGGGAAACAGAAGCCCTGTCTACTACAGTGACCAAAGTTGGTATTCCACCCTTCAGTTCGAGCCTCCATAAGGGCATAACCCCAGCAATGCCGAAAAATTCTACAGATTCTCCATTGACCACCCAACCAGGCAAGTTCTGGAAACAGACGTCGACTGCACAACACAGACTGCTATCAACATTCAACACCGAGAAGGGCAGAATTCATATGGAATTCCTCCAGGCACACGTACCAGATCCAAAGGTGATCACAGATTACAAAAGGGCCACCTTCGAATTCCAGATGAAGGACGTGCATCTGGCCGATCAGATGGATCTGCACAAGAAGACAGGGGAAATGGTCTTTTACACACTGGAGCATGCTTCCACTTCTGCGTCCAAACTGCAAGTGTCCCTGAACAATGCTCAAACACAACTGAAGCTAGAAAAGATATCGTCCTTCGCCAAGGACAATAGGATCAAGACTTTGGAGGAACTAGTCCTCAAGATCAGTTATGATCCTTCGAACGTAAAAGCAACTGAGGAAATTATCAAGAAGAAGAATGCTGACATAGCCTCCTTGAAGAAACAATTGAAGCTCCCACCCACAAAGGATCCACAGGCGAAGGAGATAGCAGAGAAAGAAGGAGAGAAGGATGAGATGCTCAATTTTCTCATGGAGCAGAATGCACAGCTTAAAGAAATGGAAGCTAAGATTGAGAAACTAGTGAAAGAGAAAGAGAAACTGAAGCCAATGGAAGTCATTCCATTGAGTGCTATTCCAATTTTAGGAGTGAGCACAACATCAGTGATAGAAGTCCCATCCGCGACTCCATTGACATCCCAAGAGAAGACAACCGATCTGGCTAAGTCCATGGAAAAGATGAACCTGCAGGAAACAGAGATCAGTAGGCTGAAAAAGGAGATTGAGAACCTTCAAGAACTCAAATATTCCTTTCAGACTAGCATGTCCAAGGAAAAGCAGGTGACAAATCAGCTCAAGCAGGAGTTGCAGCAGCTCCGGAAGCAAATAGTGGCAGGAAAGACTTTGGCCGAGGTTAAAGAGAGTGTATGGACAGACATCACTAAGTCCATGAACGAGATATGGCCCATGATCCAGATCATGTTTGAGCAGAATGAATTGGTCTAGAGGAGCAAACAGGCCATTGAGAAGATCAGATCAGAATTGGGAGAGATGCCCACATAGGCAAATGAGATCATCAAGTTCCTCAATTCAAAGACCAGGGAAGAACTGGAAGAGCTGAAAATCGAAGACAGAACAGAGACCATCCTCAAGGTCGAAAGAGTTATGACCAAGAGAGGATTAATGCTTTAGCTGGAAGAAAAGGTTCAGGCAATGGACCAAGGGGTACAAATATTCTTTAGTAAGATTGAGGCTCTCCAGAAGAAAGGTCTTCCTAGTCTGAAGGTAATTAATGATAAATTGATGACACTCCCAGACTACAAGAAGAGATTGGCCGATGTGGCTCAGGACAGTTCGAAGTTTGCAGGTATTCAAGGGAGCATCATTGGCAAGGCGTTTCTAGACGCTCTTCAGTGGGACATCATTATCCAACATGAGATTCGATACATCTTCCTCACAAAACCTACCTTCGCCAAGTACACAGAAATGGACGAAGTGTATCGAAGGCTACTCAAAGTCAACGTGCCCAGTCATCTTTGATGGGAGGAACTCTGCGATCTAATTGAGTAGTCGATGAGCTATCCCAGTCCAATCATTTGTCCAGTTAGAATAGGTCGTGAAGAGACCTCGCCAACGGCCTACCCAGAAATCAGCATGCAGTTACACCACATCATCTAGTAGTTCCTAGATTTTTGAGATTTGTTAAGTTTGTTAGGCTAAAAATAGATTTAGCACGTCCTAGTCATTAATGACATGATCGTTTGTAATTTTGAGTTATAAATACTTCATCTTTCGAAGTATTGAGGGTTGTTGATCTTCACACCCTGACGCTACTAAACTGTAACATTTTTGAAGAGATCTTCCATTAATATAAAGAGGCACTTTTACAGGATTCTTGTGTGTATTCATTGGTGATGTTTTCCTTTCTAAGTTGAATGTTATTCTCACTTTGTTATCATACTGTTTTCTAAATCTGATCTTTAGAAGTAACGAAAGTGACAGGATTTATCTCGGATACCCTGTTTCTAACTCAAAAGTTTTTTTTGTTTTTCTTCTGGTTATTTCAATAAAGAAATTCTTAACTGCTTCTTTGCTGAAAATATATTTCTCGTCTTTTCTGTTGTCCATCATATATGCTATTGAAGAATCCAGTGATTATATTATCTCTCCCTGTGAAAGGTTTTCTTTTCTTTTCTGGTTTAGATTTCAATCTTTTAAGACACAGACCCCATATCCCAATGGATGTTTAGACTGTCTCAACCAACTCAACAAACATTACATCAACAAAACCAACTGATTTGTTTACCTAGCCTAATATCTAAAATTCGAAACATATCTAAATTATATAGAGAGATCCCTCTCTGAAGTTGGAAGGGCTAGATCCCAGCTTCAAAAGTGGTTGGATAAAGTTACCTTTGTAGATTTCTTCTTTCGTCAACCTCTAGGAAATTTACAAAGCGTTAACATAGTGGTGACTCCACTGGGGAACAGAATGAAAATGTTAAAACCTACGTCCTCTTTTCCCTAAAAGAAAAGTTTGTACCTGAAATATTACTCCTGAAATATTGTGAATCCGTGAAGGAAGTAATGTTCAGAGGTTGATTAAAACTTGTACATTTTTATTTTCAGACTCATAAAACTAAAAAATATATATATTAAAAAAGCAAAAAGAAATCTGGCTCCCAAGAAAGTTTATACTCGATCTCATCCAGATCCAAAACCTGCGATAGTAACAGACAATCCAGAGCAGTTTCTCAGGAAAAAGACCATTGCAGAAGGTTCGATAATTCATACTCCCTTTCATAAGTCCCTTTCTTTTTCAGGAGAGCTTGTCTCTTCTCAAAACCCCGATATTGACACCTTTTCCGGCCAAAGCCTGTCTAGGTCCAAATTCGGTAGTTTTGTCACTGAAATCATTTTTGACCCAACAATCTTGCAACCCCGAACCCCTAAAGTTCTATCTCCCACTGCTAACCAGCAAACCACTCCCTCGGTGCTAGCTAGTCCCTCCTCATCCTCGCTTTTAGTCGCTACCTCGCCTATTGTCCAGTTGGTTGTCCCACCTCCTCCACTCATCATGGTAGCCAGATATGCTCCCTTGGTGTTGGCCGCACCTCTTCATGCTATGCCTCAAGACTACCAAACTAGACTCCCATAGTTCGATGCAACAGGACAATTGAACGCCCAACAACACGTTGACAAAATGAATGATTGTTTTGACCTGCAAGAAGTTGATGAGGCTGACATTCAAATGAGATTGTTTTCCCAAATTTTGACAGGTGACGTTAAGAAATGGTGAAAATATTTACCTGCCACCTCAGTCCTTGACCTTGTCTCATTTCAAAGGATTTTTCTCGACATATGGGAGGTAAAGAAAAACCCTCTCCAAATATTTTCAGAATATGAGAATATAAGAAGAAATCAAGGTGAGACAGTACAAGATTACTGCACCCATTTCAATAACCTGTACAATGAAATCCCAACCGAAATCAAACCTCCACAGGGTCTGGCATTGATAAAGTTCCCTGATGGTTTTGACGCCAATATGTCATACCAACTAAGAGAAAGAAATTCTACCACCCTGGAGGACATGCAAAAAAGTGCTATAAGTGTGGAGGCCAATTTTTTGGCAAAAAGAGCACGACATAGGTCATAGAGGAGAGTCACAATTAAAGAGGAACCTTCCACGTCAACCTCCGACTCCAAATTGGATTCTTTGGCCAGAGTAATGGAAAGAATGATGGAAAGACTCACGGTATCAGAAAGAAACCCACCAAGAGAAAACCCACCAGCCCCTCAAGTTCGGAATCCCAACTTCAGAAGAAACCCTCCCCAAATCAGACAGAGAGATCTTAGGGATCAAAGAGAACAGAGAGGTCCAGATCAACAGATCAGGCCTCCCTTGCAAGAAAATTATGTTGACTAAGGAGAGGAAGTGATTGAAGAACTAGAGGATACTCATATAAACCTCATGGGTATTCATGATAACGAAGCTATTTTCCTGACCCAAGAAGAGAAAGAGCTTTTTCTTCTCAATCAAACAAAAGTAAGTGAAGAAGCTGAAGATGCAGAACAACAGGCATTTGAAGATTCCATTTTGGAGGTACATCGGCAGTACAATCTGCGGAGTAAAAAGATAGAAGGAAGTTCCCCGAAAAAGATAACTGAAACCAAGAAGGTAGTCGAAACCACAAAAGCCTCTGAAACATCTGCCGAGAAGGTTCCTGAGAAGAGCACTGTCAAAGTTCCCGCGAAGAAAAACCTTACTATTCTGAAAAGATCATCACAGCCCGAGGTTTCACCTATTAATCCACCAAGTACTTCTGGCTAGAAGACTGTGGTGGACAAACCAGAATTGATGAGCCAAGGCAGAGCTCCCACACCTTTCATCCTAGAGGGGGAATTAGCCAAAGTAAAAATTCCCATTCTACTTTCTGAGTTGATGAACAAAGACGTTTACCGTTCATAGGTGATTAAAGCACTGACCATTGAACCTGACATAGGCATGAAGGCCTTAACCATTGGATCGGCAAATCATTCTGACACTGTGAACCTTACAGATGATCAACCTGAACTTTTGTTCGGACCTGAAGTAGACGGTCGAGACGATAATGGTGAGGTCGCTCCTTTTTACATCAGCCTAAGCATACATGACCTGATCCTGCATAAAGCTATGCTGGATTCAGGTGCTTCCCATAATCTGATGCCGAAAGCAGTGATGGAGAAACTGGGACTAGAGGTCACCAGACCTTATAAATATCTACATTCGTTTGACTCCAATAAGGTTAGATGCATTGGCTTGATCAAGGACCTGTGTATAACCCTGGTCCAGATTCCTGCAAGGAAGATGGTCATGGATGTGGTAGTTGCAGACATCCCCCCGAAGTACAGAATGTTGCTATCCCGGTCCTGGGGAGCTAAGTTGAGAGGTACCCTACAGCTAGATATGTCCTATGCCACTATCCCAGTTTTTGGGCAACAAAGAAGGCTATACAGAGAAACTTTGATGAAATACATGGTAAGTAGCCAAGAAAAACCGCACAATTATCCTCTTTAATTTGCACATTCTGACCTGGATTCTTTTATACTGTATAACGATGGTGACACAGGAGAGCAAGATATTCAGCTGGGGGAAGATACATCTAGTCCGGACGAAGGCCATGAAATCAGCGAGGTAGAAAGGAAGAAAAACGTGATAACTGAAGAATTGCCAGCAGACTTCTGGAGCATGGATTTTGATGGAGCAGTGAGCAAAGATGGAGCTGGGGCAGGTGTTTGGCTACACAATCATAGATCCAGGTACTCAGAAAACCATTCTTACAAATTGAATTTCCAGTGCACTAACAATATCGCCGAGTATGAAGCCTTGATGCTCGGCCTGAAACTTTTGAAAAAGGTTGGTGCTAAATAGATTATGGTGAGAGGTGACTCTGAGTTGATAATTAAGCAGATCAAAGGTGAGTATGTTGTGAAACACCCACGTCTTAGAGCTTATAGAAATGTTGTTCTTGATGCCCTTAGATGTTTCACTGAAGTTGACTTGAAGGTAATGCCTCGAGGACATAATATCTTGGCAGACGGATTGGCTACATCAGCAGCCACCTGTAAGATTCCTTTCCGCTTGACTCACCCTTACATGGTAGAAGTAAAATGCCGACCAAATGTTCCCGACAACATCAGGTATTGGCAAGTTTTTGGTAATGATGATCAGATAGAAGACTTTCTGCAGTGTAAAAATGACTTTGAATGTACACATATAGATTTAGAGAACGAAGATGAAAATGTAAATAGATCCGATTTTGAGATTAATAGTGTAAATAGCTTAGATTCTGGAGAATTAGGTGATGATGAAATGGAAAACGACATTTTGCATTTGAAAAGTAACGTTTTGCCTAGGGGCTTAGTTCCTTTAGAGGATTTGTTTGACTTTAATAATGTAGCCAAAAAATCAAAAATTGAAGCCAGTGGACAAGAAGTAGAAGACTGTAATATAGGAACTGAAGAGAAACCTAGAATGGTCAAATTGTCCAAGTCTTTACCCCCAGAGAAAAAACTCAAATACATTGAGTTGTTCAAAGAATATTCGGATGTTTTTGCCTGGGGTTATGAGGATTTGAAGGCTTATGATACCAGCATCATACAACACAGAATTCCAATAAAAGAAGACCAAAAACCATTCAGATGGAAACTTAGGAGAATAAATCCCAAGTTACTACCTCTGATAGAAAAGGAAATTAAAAAAATGTACGATGCCAAAATCATAGTCCCATTACGTTTTTCTAAATGGGTCTCAAATTTGGTTCCAACACGTAAGAAATCTGGAGAAATCAGACTCTGTATCGACTTCCGAATTCTGAATAAGGTCTCCCTGAAGGATAATTACCCCTTACCAAAAATGGATCATATTTTACAAAGGGTAGTCGGATCAAGTAGAATCTCTTTGCTAGATGGGTTCTCGGGATATAATCAAGTCCTCGTTCACCTAGATGACCAAGACAAAACCGCTTTCACCACACCATGGGGTACTTTCATGTATGTGAAAATGCCCTTTGGTCTGATGAACACAGGAGCCACTTTCTAGAGAGCGATGGACATCGCCTTTGTGGAAGAATTAGGCAAATTTATTGTCATCTATCTGGACGATGTGACTGTGTTTTCATAATCTGACGATGAGCACCTCAGGCATATCAGACGAGTCTTTGAGAAGTGCAGGAGATTTTGGATTTCTTTAAATCCTAAGAAGTGTCTTTTCGGACTAGAGGAGGGCAAACTGCTAGGGCATATAATTTCTAAGGACGGAATCAAAATAGACCCCAGCAGAATCGAGGCCATACAGACATTAGAACATCCAAGAAACATTAAAGAATTATATTCTTTTATCGGGAAAATAAACTTTCTACGGAGATTCACACCCAATCTGGCTGAGCTCATCAGAAACATTACAAATATGTTAAAAAAGGATGTAAAAATAAAATGGGACGCCGAGTCTAGAAAGTCTTTCGAACAAGTCAAACGAGCACTCACAGAGGCCCTTGTCTTAATCAGTCCCGATTTTACCAAGGATTTATATGTTTTTTCTTTCGCTTCCAAACATACTATAGCAGTAGTATTACTACAAAAGAACAGCGAAGGGTATGAACAGCCCATAGCTTTCTTTAGTAAAGCATTAAGAGATGCTGCTTTGAATTACAAGATAATGGAGAAATAGGCGTTTGCCTTGGTAAAGGCCATAAAAGACTTTAGAGTCTACATTCTCCATTCCCACACCATAGCATATGTTCCGAATGTAGTAGTAAAGGACATTTTGACACAGGACAATCCGGACGGAAGAAGAGGAAAATGGATTACTGTCATTTTAGAATACGACATAGAGATTAAGCCTACGAAACTAATTAAAGGTCAAGGCCTAGCTAAATTAATGGTTGAATCTAATTTCCATGCTCTTGAAATTAACTTTTTAGCTGCAGCAGATGAACAGGGCGAGATGGCGACTCCAAGCGTAAGAGAGGTATTTCTCAACTCTCCATGGTATGCAGACCTTATATATGTTTTACAAAATTTACAAGCTCCCCTTGGTTTGACTAAGACTAAAGCTAGATTTTTGAAGTTAAAATCATTAAAATTCTGTATTCTAGAAGGCAATCTGTACTGGAAAGATCCTGGTGGCATTCTGTTAAACTGTTTACTGAAAGATGAAGCTGACAAAGTGTTACAAGAATTTCATGCAGGTGAATTTGGTGGCCATCTAAACTGGAAGGTCACAGCCAACAAAATACTCAGAGTTGGATTTTATTGGCCCACTCTATTTGCTGATGTACATCATAAAGTGACTTCATGTCATCAATGTCAGCTGTTTGAAGGCAAAAGGAAACTCCTCCCTCTACCCTTGAAACCGGTCTTAGTTGAAGCCCCTTTCTAGCAATGGGGATTGGACTTAATTGGAGAAATACACCCCCCTTCTTCAGGCCAGCACAGGTGGATTCTCACTACCACAGATTATTTTACAAAGTGGATCGAAGCAGTTCCAAGAAGGCAAGCCACTAATTCTGTTATTATCAAATTCCTTGAAAATAATATTTTGTCTCGTTTTGGATGTCCGAGAAAGATTATAACTGACAATGCATCTACTTTTCGATCAAAGAAACTGATAGATTTCTGCAACCAATATCACATTAGTTTGGGACATTCCACAGCCTACTACCCTAAGGGGAATGGGCTGGCGGAATCTTCAAACAAAACCTTGGTGAACATCATCAAGAAGACGTTGCAGGAAAACAAGAAATCATGGCATAACAAGTTGGTGTTTGCATTATGGGCTGACAGATTGACCACCAAAAGGTCAATCGGCATGTCACTGTATCAGTTGGTCTATGGCACAGAAGCAATTTTTCCCACTTATTTAGGAGTCCCTGTCATGAATTTGCTTCAAGACATACAAGCCGAGCCAAATGACACACAGAGAAGGGTCAATCAGATGATTCATTTGCAGCAATCTAGGGAAGAAGTTTTCAACAAGACCCAGGTAGTCCAAGAAAGCATCAAGAAGATTTTTGACAAGAGAACCAAGGAGGATGACTTTGAGCTAGGAGATTTGGTGCTGAGGTGGGATGCCAAGAATGAAGACAAGGGAAAACATGGAAAGTTTGACAGTCTGTGGAAGGGACCATTCATGATTCAAGCATTCAGAGGAAACAACACTTTCTTGCTAAACAACGCTGATGGGACAGATCTGCCAGGAGGACCAGTAAATGTAGAATGCTGAAACATTATCCACCGCCCCAGTAGAGACTCGAGTTTTCACTCTCCATTGTACATACCATTTTTATTGTCCACCTATATTTTTCTGAG
>JASDQU011178847.1:0-16798 GCA_032191745.1 Picea mariana
ATGGAGGAATCTCCTCAACAGAGCGAGGTTCAAGACACTACAACTTCCCAAGAAGAAGTTCCCACTCCTTTAGAGATTTTTCAAATTGTTTCAGAGTCTCCGGAAGCTTTCCGCATTCCGGAGGGAAATGAACGACGTGTCCTCCAACTGAATTCAGTTGGTGAATTTGTCATCGTTAATCCTTCTGACATTCCAACTGAGACTCATTCAAACCCTTTAGCCGACGACCCCTTTTGGACCGCAGACATTGTTCGAAGTCCACCGCGCATGGTGCGGGATCTTTATGGAGTAGGAATAGGTGCCGACACGCCTATTACCTACACCGTACCCCTAAACCATTTTACCGGTACCACCATTTTTATAGCCACACTGTCCGTTGGTCCGAGCACATCGTCCGTTGGCCCAAGGTCTACTTTTTCTCTCTAGATGGCCCATTCTACAATGGTCCCTCACATTTCGACTATTCCTCTCGGTAATGCGGTGGTTAGCCAAGCTGCAATTGGCACACCTGTAACACCTAGACCTTCATCATCACTCCCTTTTGGGTACAGAGCACTGAATTCTTCCACTGCCACTACTACCCAAGTTATGCCGGGAAGTTCCATACCTATCCAACAACCTGGAGGGACTGGTCTTAGTGGTCCTAATCCGTTCAGCGATACCGGTCAGTCATTTACATCTGGTTCTCAAATTTCGGGAACTCTACCTCAAGCTGGGGGGCATCCTCCCACAGGAGGACAATTTCCATTTGGAGGGCACCCTCATGCTGGGGGGCACCCTCAATCCGGAGCCTACCAGTACGGACAAAATGTGTCCGCCACACCCAATCCGTGGAATATCCCTTTTCCAGGAAACCCACAGTTCTCGGCGGGACACAATTCTCAAGCTCCACAACAACCTCCTTATGGAAAAACGCCAAATCCAGCTTATAATCCTCAAAACCCATCCGGTTATCCTCCGCTCGCACATGCTTCTCAAAACACCTCAAATACTGTGTACCCTGGTCAACACCAACCTTATACAAGAGGAACCACTAGTTACAATTATCCGCATAACCCAGTGTATGGTCCTACTGGTGTCCCTATGCCACACTAGCATTACCCACAAGTTAACCAACAACTACCTTTCCTAGTGACCCTGGACCTTCCAGACTTGTCTCGATTAATGAATGATCCTATTTTTCATTCTCTGGTTTGGCCAGCTATTCCAGCTAAACTTCCTTCCGATATTCCAAAATTCGACGGAAAGTCCGGAGAAGACCCAAACAACCATGTGATGACATTCCATCTGTGGTGTTCATCCAACTCCCTCATGGACGATTCTATACGTTTGCGTCTTTTCCAACGAATGCTTATGGGTTCTGCAGCAAAATGGTACATTAAACTACCCCATGCTTCTTTTCACGATTTCAACTCTCTCGCCATGTCCTTCCTCACACACTTCCAACTACCCATTCGATACGAGATGGGTACTGAACTATTGACCTCCCTTCGTCAGACGACCTCCATACATATCTTCGATCATATTCATGAATGGAGACGACGATGAAGGATAATCAAAGCGGTCATTCCTGACCAATTATTAGTGGAATGGTTCACCAAATCACTCGTGATGTTGCCATGGGTGGTGTAGTCACCGAGGAAGAAGCTATTGCCCGAGCTCAGTACTTAGACTTAGTTTATTCACACTCTGGTACTCTGTATGAGTTGATACCAAATTCTACCCATGCCACTAATGATCCATCCAAACCATCGTCTACTTCGCACACAGATGGAGTTATTGGCTCTGTGAAGACCCAATCTACTTCCCAGTCGACTGGAACAATCCAGCGGTCCACTCTGATGCCTGCTCCCAGTTCGACTACACCCTCTTCTACCCCCCCTCAAACTTAGGCTCTGAGGTGAATGCGGTCCAATCAACCCCTTCACAACAACATGGGGGAAAGAAGAAAGCAATAAATAAACCAAAGAAAAACAACAACAACGAACAACCAAAAAATCAACTGCAAACCCCTGCTGTCGGGAAACAACCACAACGAAAACTAAAATTTCCATGTCTCATTTGTGGTGATGATCACTACACCCGAGACTGTCCACATTGTGATGAAGTGGCCAAGATATTTAAGGGAAATTCACAACCCACTGTGCTCACTCAGCCTTTCCCACAGTAGCAATCTTTGGTTGCTCAAACCCCCACTCCAAGGGGCAGGCCTCGACAAGTGCCCACATTTACATGTTTAACGAGGTTAATCTAACCACTTGCACTACGACATATGACACACCAGTTAAACCTAATAAGCCGAAGACTACTAACAGTTCTTCACTGGACCTGTTACCATCTTCCGTTAATCCTTTGTCTACTAGCCCTCCATCCGGGCCACTTCAGATTGAGAAACCTGCGTTTGACTCCATTTTACGCCCTCCTAAGAGCACTATCCTGAAATACACCTTTAATCCCAGTTCGCGGGCTGCCCAAAACTACAACATCATTGAAGATTTGGCTCAAGCATCGTGTGCTATGTCTGCTCTGGAAGTTCTACAACACTGTCCCAGCCAACGTAGAATTCTCTTAGCTGCCATCGACGCTTTCGATCCTAAGTCATCAAATCACCTCACGTTTAATCTGGATGATCATCAACCCCGACTCTCTCACCAACTAGCCTTTCAGATCGATGTTGTTGTTCACAATCAACAAATCCACCGAACTATCTCGGATGAGGGAGCCTCTACTTGTGTCATGTCTCTAGCTTGTTGGAAAGGCTTAAAATAACCTGCCCTTAACAAATCCCCTACGATGTTACGCACTTTCTATGGGCGAGGTTTTCATCCACACAGACAGTTACAATCCTTAGCCATTTAGTTGGGCGGCAAAACTGTTACCGTTGATGTCGAGGTGGCCGATGCCCCCCTCGATTACAACCTACTACTCGGAAGAAGTTGATTCTATGCTATGACTTTCATCGCCTCGTCAGTGTTTCGATGTGTACAATTCCCCCATCAAGGCAAAATTGTCACTATCGATCAGCTCAATTTCTGTACGCCCGACGCTCGCGTCCCTGTCACCAACAACATTCCTTTTCTGGGAGACCACCCAGTTACCTATGAAAGCGTTCGTGTTGGCTTATTGAAAGATTCTAGCCTCATGGGTACTTTCCCTACACCACTTCCACCCACCACGCATCATATTTCCACCGTCAATATGATCTCGACTATGCCTTATCAATCCTTGAAATCATATGATCCTTGGGTTGTACCTAGTCCTATGGAATTTGATGTGCTCGGTGACACTATGCCACTTAGCCCAACCGAGGCCGCATGTGTAGCTATTCAATCTCCCTCTCCCTCTCCGAACAACCCACATTTATTGGCACCTGATGCCTACTCGATGCCTTCATGGTTGGATTCCCTATCGTCTGCAATCGATTATATTTCCCAAATTTTCCCTTCTGACAAATCTATTATGTAAATGCCTAGTATTGACGATCTACCTTGGGATGATAACCATCATCGATCCTCTTTTCTTCCGCCTTTGGAAGAAATCCACCAAGGCATACACTATGTCTTCCCTCCCGATGTTACCGATGCTCCACAATCTCCCATCCTCACACAAGATACTCTCTCTTAGGGGAACATGGGTAACATCTCTACCCTGATCGTTATTGATATTTCGATCAAAGAAGGTGTCGTGGAAAACATTAACCTTGGTGTTAATTGCACACCCAAAGAAGTGGTCTCTTACACTGCTTTGTTTAAAGAATTCCACGATGTCTTCGCTTGGAGCTACGAGGAAATGCCATGGATCGACCCTTTGATCGTCATGCACGAAATCAGGACTTACCGTGGCACAAAACCCATTCGACAGAAACTCCGCCCGGTTCATCCCAAGAAAATCACAGCTATAAAGGCGTAAGTTGAGAAACTTCTAAAATCTGGCTTTATCTATCCTGTCCCTTTGATAGAATGGGTCTCCAACCTTGTTTCGGTTGCCAAAAAACAAGGAACCATCTGTGTTTGTGTTGACTATCGGGATCTCAACAAAGCTTGTCCCAAGGACAACTACCCTACGCCCTTCATCGACCAAATCATTGATAATTGCGCTGGGAGCGTAATCTTCTCTTTCATGGATGGCTTCTCTGGGTACAACCAAATTGAAATCTTACCTACTGATCAACATAAGACAGCGTTTATCTGCCCATGCGGAACTTTCACCTATCAAAAGCTACCTTTTGGTCTCAAAAATGCTGGTGCTACTTTCCAGTCAACCATGTCGTACGCTTTCCACGATATCAAGCATATCGCAGAACCTTACCTCGACGACTTACCTGCCCACTCATCTTATCGATCTGATAACGTTGATCACTTACGGGCTATTTTTCTTCGATGTCAGTTCTACCGTATCCGCTTGAACCCACATAAGTGCATTTTTACTGTCGAATTCGGTCGACTCCTCGGTTTCATTGTCTCTAAAGACGGGATCAGGGTGGACCCCTTAAAGATTAAGGCTATTCTAGCCTTACCCCCACCTACCAATTTAACCCAACTCCAAATTTTGCAAGGAAAAGCAAACTTCCTTCGTTGTTTCATCTATAACTACGCTGAGATAACTAAAGGATTCATGCGGTTACTATAGAAAAACACCCCTTTCATCTGGGATGACATCGCTCAACGGTCATTTGATGCTCTCAAGCATGCCTTGACCCACGCACCTTTGTTGCACCCTCCAGAATATACAAAGGACTACATCCTTTACTTAGCCACCTCCACTTCCACTATTGTGATGGTGTTAGTTCAAGAGGACCCCAACGGTGAAGAACATGTGATCTATTACCTGAGCAAGAGTCTATCTGGACCCGAACTCCGATATTCACATGTAGAGAAACTGGCTCTGGCAGCTGTCATTGTTGTCCATAGATTCCTCCATTACATCTTCCTACGCACCACCACAATGATCGCGGACTCAAACCCCATGTACCATGTCCTGACACATCAAGTGCTTGGGGGAAAATATTCTAAATGGATCGTCATCCTTCAGGAATTCGATCTTGAATTTACAAATTCCAATGCCAAAAAGTCCCCGGTGTTTGTGGAGCTTATCTGTGCTCTCCCTCGTACTGATGAAGACATCAAACCTAGATATTCTCTCCCCGATGAAACTCTTTTCCTCAAAAAACACCTCTGATTCTTGGTACGGAGACATCCTCCTTTACCTCCAAACCCAACGCTTTCAGCCTAACACTTCCCATGAAGAGCGTCGTCGTATTCGCCACCATTCTCATCATTACCTCATCGTCGGCGACACCTTGTATCGCCGTCGTATTGACACTATCCTTCGACGATGTGTGATTCATGAGGAGGTTGAACGCGTTCTGAACGATTGTCACCTTGGCGCCTGTGGCGGTCAACTTTCTGGGATGGCCATAACCCAAAAA
Organism: Picea mariana; assembly: GCA_032191745.1. NCBI lineage: Eukaryota > Viridiplantae > Streptophyta > Pinopsida > Pinales > Pinaceae > Picea > Picea mariana. Next base: position 5,429 of record JASDQU011178847.1, read on the forward strand.
TCCTACGTGCTGGCTACTTTTGGCCCTTGATTTTCAAAGATTGTATTGGGGCAGTCAAAAAATGCCCACCCTGCCAAGTCTTTAACAAGAAGGCACGCACCCACCCTACTACGCTGCACCCCATTATCACCATCGGCCCCTTCACCAAGTGGGGTATCGATTTCATGCAATGTAAGCCTACCTCAACCGGGGGGCACAGTTATATAATCGTCGTCGTCGACTACTTTACAAAATGGGCTGAGGCTATGCCTACCTTTCTGAATGATGGTCGTACCGCAGCTCTGTTTCTCTTTAACCATATCATAACTCATTTTGGTGTACCACGCGCCATTGTCACTAATCACGGTGCACACTTTAACAACCAGATGATGAGCGAATTGCATGTCAAATTGGGTTTTCTCCATGAAAACTCATCCCCTTACTACCCTCAGGCCAACGGACAAGTTGAGGCCATCAACAAAGTCCTAAAAACCATGATTCAATGCATGGTAGGGGAAAACAAGACATCGTGGCATGTACAACTTTTTTTCGCTCTCTGGGCTTATCGTACTTCCGTGAAAACTGCAACTGGATTTACTCCTTTCCAGTTGGTGTATGGCATCAAAGTCGTTTTACCAATTGAGTGTGAGATTCCATCTCTCAAAATTAAAGTAGAACTCCTACGCCATAATTCTGCCGAAGAAGAACACTTCTTATATCGATCCAAACTGGACGAGACATGTCGTGATGCCGCTCTCGTTAACGAGGCACATCAGAAACGGATTAAAAATCAATACGACAAATCTATCCATCCCTGGACTTTTGCAGAAGGAGAATTAGTCCTCGTCTATGACCAAGCTCATGACAAATTGGGGACAGGTAAGTTAGAACCTCTGGCATGGCCCTTACATTGTGAAACATGTTCTACACAGAGGCACCTACGAGTTAGTAGATCATGATGGAATTTCCCTAGGAGAGCCCCGGAACAAGCTTTATCTTAAAAAGTACTATGCCTAGATCACCCAGCATGCGTACTTTGTACATTACTGTATTTTAGTTTGGTGTGTTTATTTCTTTCACGTGATCGAGTCTTTACCTTTTCCACTCATAACTATGCCTTGTGTTTTCATGCGCAGATGACATCATCCTTTCCTATATTTTTTGGGTTTGCAGATGGCGCTAGTCGACATACCTGGAACATTGCTTCGGCAGCATGGGTCATTTACCAATTTGATGAGGCGGTGAGTTCAGGAGGTATTTGCTTAGGACCAACGACAAATAACATGGTAGAATATCATGTTGTCATCGGACTTTTGACCCAAGCCTCCTCCCTAGGTATCTCTCGTATCATTGTTTACTTAGACTCCCAACTCATGGTCTATCAACTCAATCGAATCTACGTTATTCGTAATCCTATCCTGCTACGTCTCCATATACAAGTTCGTCGTCTTGAATGAATGTTTAATTACATCAAATATAGACACATTCTAAGAGAACTCAACAGTGTTTCAGATTCATTAGCTAATTACATCATGGATCGATATCTTGCCCACATATAATATTTCATAAAGGAAAGAAAAATTGTACATCACATGTAAATTAAAACACATCACAGACATCATGTACAAATCATTTGGCACTGTAAAAACTCGGAACTGTATATATATACATAGCGTGAATGAAAATGTTTTGATTACATCAAAAAGTATTTATAAGAGCAAAATGTTGGGTCTTTACACCCATACAACATCACCTGACAAGGGATACCAAAATACGATCACCAGAGAGACTCTAATCTCCCTACACTACATTGTGTTGGGAGTAACATATCACTGCACGCACTAAGCATCTCAGTAGAGAATTGACATTCTCTGGCACTCCCACAGTGTGCCTCTACAGATGTAAAGGCACCTCTCCCCTCCGTAGAGGAGGAATGCCCATCGTGAGGCCTTGGAGGTTTCTTTCAACCTCCCGAAGACCTATCACTGGTACTCCCGGATCTGCTACAACCGGACCACCCCCATGACATCCTGGTATCGATATATCGGTCGGGCGCGCTACTCCCTTGTCTGCATGTTGAAAACAATACATCTTTTAAAAACTCTTCTACATACCCAAAAAAATATATATACATTAAAAACTGCAAAACAAAAACTAGACAAGGTGTTTCTCAGTCTCTGACCTGACACATCCCAGTCTTCCCCCATGGGTAGAATCAAATCCATGCTCCCGCAGAAATCCACCTTAGCATACGGGAAGTCTTCTATCCAGAGATACTGTCATCTCAGCCAAGCGAAGAAATCGTCGGTGAAACGGAACTCTGACTCCGCTACTAGCCTCGGAGACAGACTAGTCCACCTCTCCATCCGTGGTTCGTCCACTGGTCGCACTGCCAGTGCTATCTGAGGCTGCATCTGGGGTATGCGCTCTAAGAAAAATGAGACCAGAAAAGAGCCGTATCCGAACTGATTCTGTCCCATCCTACACCACGAAACCTATTCCTTCACATTCCGAAGGAACCCTGCACTCTAGTTAAACAGTGTTGGCTCCAAACACTGTATGCCATAAGCCACCTGTGATCTCGACGCTAGATGTGCACTAGTACTGCCTGTCACACTCATGATGGCAAACAAAATGGACCGTAGGGGTAACTCTCGGATATCCTTGATAGGGATTCTACCCCCTACCAGTCTTTCTCCTGGGAAACAATGACGTGCCAGATACATGCCCACTTGCTCCAGAAGCGCCCTCTGTCTGAAAAAAGATATGGGAACCCCTCTTTTTGAAAGACCAGTCAAGAAATACACGTCTTCCAACTCAATTATTAGAAGCTGTGTTCCGACCCGGAACCCTTGCTCCGCGACATCCCATAAGCCAATCATGTGTTCAAGCAATAAAATCTCCTTCTTCATTTTTTGCAATTTGACGAATTTCAGTAAGCCACAAGCTCTCAATGTGGCCCGCGTGTGAGGACTCTGCAAGGCAGCCAAGTCATCCATTTCATGTTCTCGTTCTTTCCACTCGAGCATGGTCGTCGAAATCACCTACAAAACAAAAAGCAAAGAATTTCATTATTTTACTTTTTCGGCAATTTTCGGCAATTTCTTAAAGCAATTTAAAAACATGAAATCTAACGCCCATATTATTTAAAAAGACTACGCCCTCTTTTATGATCATCATGCCCTCTCTTTGCCATTCAATATCCATCACATAACAATAAAACGTTTTTAAATGAAAACGATTTCTATTATGGCTGCGTGGGCATATGTGAGAATTTCTCATGGGTTCTTTGACAAAAACGACCCATCCACTTAGGTATTAAGATGTTGGCATCTTTGCTATCATCTTTTAAACATGTTCTTGCATAAAGAATGTCTAATTCCCATCATTTTTAATGGAGGCCGATTTGATCTTTTTGGGGTGACTTAGAGCTTCATTTTTTAAATTAAATGCTGCTATGAAAATGAATATTAAACCATGTGATTGAAAGAAGGGGAGATGAAGATATACCTGGTCCGAACGGCAAGAAAAATGGTCAACCATAGCTCCGGTATCGAGCGAAACAAGATCCACCTCCCAAAGTGAGAATCTCCACTGCTACAAATCCTTATGCAAAATGAAATGGTAAATGGAATTTTCATTGTATTGCTATTTATAAATTTCCATTTTTTATAAGGTATAGTCATTTATGGATTTTTCTAATAATATAATGGCTTCACTAAACCATTGGATTGCAGTTTTGACATCGCATGTTTCCTAGCAGTTCTGATCATTTGTTTACCTTGTCACACTCATGAGCATAGTCTTAGTTCGTTCTCGAGCTCGAAAATATGAGAACGCACCGGGTAGACGTTTATCTCTTTTTCGGACCCACATGGACACACGAAAAAGGAACCCCCCTGGAGTCATCTTTAAACTCTTTTCAGACTCTCTAAATATGAAAAGATTGTCGAGTGATCTTGCTTCCTTTCATGCTCGTTAAAAGGTTCGAAAGGGGGCCTTTCGAGCGATAGTTTATCTGTTTTTCAGTCTCGTCAGACTACTGTATGAAAAAGGAACTAAGAGAGTTCTTTTTTAAGTGTTTTTCCAAACTCTATAATCCCAAAAAACCTTCGAGTTTTCTGTCTTTGGACTCGCTAAAACACACATCGACAGGCCCATACAGGATCGAACCCTTACTTCTTCCAGTTCGTTAAACAAAGGAAGAGGAACTTACCGAAGGTTAGTTATATTGAGCATGTGTTATCCTCCTTAAGCTCATTAAATCAAAAAGAGGTACTCGTCTATCTGGATGGGGGAAAATTTGAAAGAAGCAAGCCAAGCAGTCTCTTGAGAACATTACCAAGTAATTCTTAGAGTCGCCCTTGAACACGACACTTTGTCATTTGCATGCATCATAATCCGCTGAACCTCTGCACTAAGCCAATCCTTTGAGTTTCTCCTTTGAGTCACTTGACGTAAGTCATAGCATCCACTGCATCATCAAGTTTTGGTCCATGTCATGTTTCTGCTGTCGTGCCTCAGTGTTCAAGAGAAGTATCTGCCTCAAGAGTCAGCCATCACAAATATCTTGTCTCAAAACCCGTGTCAGTCCATGTTCTTTTGATCTACCAATTACATCTCTATGTCCATTTCGTGTCGTCAATGGGGGATACATCAAGGCCCTCTCTCAACGAGTCTATTCCTGTCGACTTCAACACATTATCCAGGAATCAGTATTAGAAACCGGTTAGTACTTTGGGACCTGCATGCCTCAATGGCAGGCCTCCTCACATTCGACAGTAGGTTTACATCATTGACCTCTGATCGGATGATTCCACAGATGTTTGACTCCAGCTCATCCATTCACATTCGTTCAAATGTACTAGGGTACCTTGGGAATCATTGACATTAATGGTGATCTCCCTCGCACTTGTTAACGATTTACACTATTGACCGGTAATCAAGTGGTTTCTACCATGTTCGACATCAGGATATTTATTCACATGGCTAGATTCGTACTACATCAGGATCGGTAAGAAGACCCTGAGTTGAGTGATCACTTTGATATGTACTTTGCTCAAGTTGTGAAGGAGTTTCTCTTGGACAAATGATACATACAGTGTTACAAAGTGGATCTATGTAACACTGTATGNCAGAGTATAGATCCACATTGTATATTCGGTGGCTATACCTTTTCATCAATACAATTATGGATCCGCGGTGTATTTTATGGCGGCCATATCTTGCAAGTCTTGATCACCCAAGCATAGGTATGCCTTCCTTGGGTTTTGAAACATGTCATACTATTTGTTGGATGTTTGTATGCAGCTTCCGTCAGGTTCTCCGAGTCTATACCCTTGCTTGAAAGTCTACAAAGCATTTCAGTTATCAGTTCTCATCCTCTAACTTCATGCTTTGGGGGGCAATCTGTTACACATCAATATTACTCAATTTGATAAGTGTCGCATGTTCCTCTCAACTGTCGTAAGTGTCGCATGTTCCTTACAACTGTCACATGTTGTTCACAAGTGTCGCAAACATCAAACAAAGCATATTTCCATGATAATGACACCAAGGAGACACTTAGAATACCTTAGAAACTTGATTTGGAGGAAGGAAAATGATTAACTAAAGTCAAGGATCTTTTGTCACCTGAAAGGATCTCTTAAACTAGGGTTTAGAAGGAGAGCGCTCCCCTATGGCACCCTTAGGAGCGCTGGCGCTCCCCCACAAGGCACTGGGGAGCATTATAACACCAAATCACCCCTCTAAAAGAGCGCTACCCATCTTTGAAGCGCTGGCACTCCCCTTGAGCCTACCAGAGAGCATTATAACACCCTGATGCCCCTTTTGAGGGAGCGTTATCTAATCTGGGGTAGTAGTTGATCTGTTGAGGAGAATAAGAGGAGGATCTTTCAAGTTTGGAAGGAAGTTGCATTCAAATTCCTAGTTCAATCAGAAGATCATTGATCTAAGGAGGGAATTCCTCAACCTACCCTAAAGATAACTCAAGAGGTTAAGCCTCTCTTAACCTATATAAGCAGGATCTATGATGGTGAAAAAGGAGGAAAGAATTGCTAGCATGAAACCTATGATCTCATAGGAAACACACGGTGAACTGGATGAGAGTAATCATTGAAGTTGCTGTCATTTAGATCGTGGATCTTTTGAGCAAGGGTTGGAAAAAGGGGACTCGACGACGCTGTCGCATTCGCATCTACGATTGTAAGTTACTGCTGTTGTTGTTCTCATTAATATGACACGCTTGGCCTGTTTCTTTCTAGTTTGTGTCTGATCTTATATAAACTTATCTCTGGTAGATAGATATATTTTCAAGCTAATATCAATAGAGTAGGAAGTGGTCGTACTGTTGTTTTTTCTACAGAGCTCACTGAGGAGCGAAAGGTTGGAGCTCAACTCGGAGCATGCAAGGACAAACTTCGATAAAAAGGTACTTCTATTCTCCTTCCTCCTCATGCATTAGTTTGTATAGATTTGAAAGGAAGTCAGTGTCCACATTAAGCACTTTCTATCTTAGAGTTAAGAGTCTAGCTCTTTGAGGCAATCTACCTGTCCGCAGGGAGATTTTCCTACAACTTTGCATGGTGCATCATCACCCAAATGAACCTGTCCAAAATCACCTTGAACATAATCTATAAAATGTTTCCTATGGGGTGTGGCAGGAAATGAAGCCCCTGAATCTACTACCCAAGACTTAGAAATATTATCTACAGAAAGAATCAAAGCATCTTGTAACACATCACCTGTTACATTTGCTTCCTGATTTCTCTCCTGTTGTCCATATATTTGTTTTGTTGGAGCTCTGCAGTCTTTCTTTAGATGTCCTTTCTTCCCATAATTCCAACACTCTATCTTTCCAAGTCTGGATTTGGATCTACCCTTCCTAGAATTCTCGTGGTTCCCTCGGCCCTTTCCTTTATCATTTTATCTTCCCCTGTTCTCCATGTTCAACGCATTACTTGATGTCTCACATGTGATTTTCCATCACATTTTCTCACTAAGGATAACACCAACGACATCATCAAATTTTAAAGTATTTGAACCAGAGACAGTTACTTACAGCCATGACCAATTCGTTCCAACTTTCTGGCAATGAGCACAAGATTATAAGAGCCCTAACCTCATAATCAAAGTCCACTTTTACATAAATTAGTTGAATAGTAACCATATTAAATTCATTTAAATGATCTGCAACAGACCCACCTTCTGACATATTCATATTAAATAATCTATTCATTAGAACTACCTTATTGGACATCAAGGGTTTTTCATACAATTTATGCAATGCGTCCATCAAAGCCTTTGTTGTCTTTTCTTTCGAAATATTGAAATCCATCGATGCTACCAGGCTCAACCGTATTGTTCCTAGAGCCTTTCTATCAAGAATCTCCCATAATTCGTCCTTCATGGTCGTCGACTTCTTTGCTGCTCCACCCAATGGTAGGAATAGATGCTTCTGATATAAATAATCTTCCATCTGCATATTTCATAATTGGTAGTTTTGGCTGTTAAATTTCTCGACCCGAAACTTTTCATCTTCCACCATTTCTCCCACTCAAACTAGGAACCCTCTTTTCCTGCGAGATACCTTTCGCTCTAATACCAATTGTTAGAAAAACAAGACCATGGAGTAATATAATAAAACAAATGCGAAAACAAAACACAAAAGATACATAATACAATAAAGACACAAATTTACGTGGTTCACCCAGTGTTGGATACGTCCACCAAAGAAATTGCTAGGTCCTTCCCTTATTATTATCCAACATATAAAGGGATACAACGTACAACAAACCCATTGTAACTTCCTCATCTTTCTCTCACAGTATCTTGTCTTGGAATACAACAATTCCCCAATAATACAAAGCCACAATACATTTCCCTCACAAAAGAGGTTTTCCTTCTAGGGAAAAAAAAACATAACATAACTTCTACTGTCAGATATGTGACCTTCTAATGAACAGTCCAGATTTAAAATGAAATTACAATATACATTTACACTCTGCACTCCCCTGCATGGAAGAGCGTACATACTTATGGGGTGTAAAGTCTTCATGGGGTATAAACATGTCTGAAAACAAAAGACCTTTGAATCAGGAAGATAATCAGGATCCACAACCAACAATACACTGTCAGTCCACGTACACCTCGGTATGTACGCACCTTATACATTGTCAGCCCACATATGCCTCAGAAAATATGGTTTTTTAGTATTTGTTTCAATTCCAAGAATTTTTTCGTCAACCCTTCGTACTGCCTCAGACTTTCGCAACTTCAAATGTATCAATGAGTACTTGCAATAAGACTCACACAACAAAAGATATTCAATGTGTTCAAGTCTAATTAAATGACAGAGCCTTGCCTCTTATTTATACTTTCATGTAGCATTACACTTTCCTTATTTTCCGGAGTTGTCCATTTACTTTAATATTTAAATAATTTATTTTGCAAACACTTTGACTTTTAGGGGATTCTATATGACTCATGAGGGTTCTCCAACTTCATATGGCCATAACTCTCTAACCATGAGAAGTTATGTGACGTTCCACGTACCACCAAAAATGGCATGACCAACACTATCCATCTAGGATAGTTTCACTGACAAATTTACTGACCTTCATCTCATTATTCCACAATTAAGCATGGGTTCTTTAACCATAATTCTAGGATAACTCAATCCGCAAAGCGTCTTCCCATGAGGGATTTCACCATAAGGGGACCACTTCGTATTTCATCCATTTGTACTTCTTATCAACCATGAAAAGGAAATAATGAGTCATCTTTAAATTAAAAAAACTTGGGTCCATTACCCAAACCTTTGTGCTACCAGACTTTCTTCAAGGGTTGACATCAATGACAACCAACCTTAATCAACAATACCCCCCTTTGGAATTGATGGCAATACTATGATGCAATACTAAAATCATGTCATGCATATCACTCATGCTCCCCCTGGAACCATGCCTCTGTCCTCTACATCTCTATGAACATTGCTCCCCCTAGAATCATGCCTTTATCCTATGCATCTGATAAATCTCCGCCCCTTTGTCATCAATGGAAAAGGTATCTTTCCATCTGGGGTTGCTCCCCCTAACTGAATTTTCCTATTTATGGTGCTTCCTCGTGTACATCTAATACATATAAGATAAGCATTCAAAATCATTCATTTTGGATTAGAAATAACTCTGAGTCTCTGGCGAAGATACTCAAAGGCTTCCCGTGGAAGTGGTTTTGTAAAGATGTCTGCCACTTGTTCATTTGTGCCCACATACTCAACTCTGATGTTCTTTTCTACAACATGTTCCCGTAGAAAGTGATACTTGATTGTAATGTGCTTCGTCTTTGAGTGCATCACCGGGTTCTTTGAGATACTGATGGTTCTTGTATTATCATAATATATTGGAATGGGCTCATCATACTCAACCTGTATATCTATCAGAGTTTTTTTCATCCAAAGAACCTGTGTACAACATGTTGTTGCTGCAATATACTCTTCCTCAGTTGTAGATAAAGATACCGATGATTGTTTCTTGCTTAGCCATGATACTAAGAAATCACTCAAGTATAACGTTTCTCCACTGGTGCTTCGTCGTTCATCAATAAAACCTTCCCAATATGTATTTGTTTAGGAAATACGTGATAGATCCTTTCCTTTTGGATACCATAATTCAAACTCTTTTGTTCCTTTGAGATATCTGAAAATTCTCTTCATTGCTAATACATGTGATTCCTTTGGTGCTGCTTGAAATCATGCCACCTTTCCAATTGCCTACATTACATCTAGTCTAGATGTTGTCACATATAGTAAGATACCAATCACTGACCTATATTACCTCTGATCTGTAGACTTTGAATCATCATCTTTGCTCAACTTGCAACTGGTTTGCATGGGAGTGATAACTGGCTTGCAATCTTCCATTTCGAACCTCTTTAGCATTTCTCTGATATACTTGGTTTGAGAAATAAAAATTCCTTGGTTGCTTTGACGTATCTGAAGTCCAGAAAAAAAGGATAGTTCTCCAAGTAATGACATTTCAAATTCATTATGCATATCCTTTGCAAATTTATGGCTTAACCTGTCATTATCACTACCAAAAATAATATCATCAACATAAGCTTCAATTAATAAAATATTATCTTGACTTACCTTGATGTAGAGGTTGTTGTTTGAACTTCCTTTTCTAAACCCTACCTTCTGTAGATATTTATCTAGTGTAGAGTACCATGCTCTAGGAGCCTATTTTAGACCATACGAGGCCTTCTTTAATTTACACACATAATCTGCGTTCTATGACAACTAAAATCTTGAGGTTGTTTAATGTAGACTTCTTCTTCAAGTTCCCCATTCAGAAAAGATGATTATACGTCCATCTGATAGACTTTAATATTTTTGGAGCATGCATAAGTTAAAATCAATCGGATTGATTCTATTCTAGCAACTCGGGAAAATGTCTCTTCAAAGTCGATTCCTTCAACCTGTGCATATCCTTTACATACCAATCTATCTTTGTTCCTTGTAACTTGTCCATCTTCATTCAATTTATTCCTATATACCCACTTTGTGTTGATCACATTTTTATCCTTTGGTATTGGAACCAATTCCCAAGTGTCAGTTTTCTCTATTTGATCCAATTCTTCATCCATGGCCTTATTCCAAAATTCATCCTACCTGGCCTCTTCAAAACAGGTTGGTTCAATCATAGATGAGAGTGCTAGGTGTGTTTGTTCTGGTGAACGGATTATTCTTCTAGTGTCAACTCCTGCATCTTTTTTTCTGATAATCTTATCTGAAGGATGATTCTTTTGTACTCATCTACTAGGTGTCTTTGGAGGCACTTGTTGAACTTGTTCTTCTACTTCTGTCGGATCCTCTTCATCTTCCCCTTCTACTTTTTCATATTTTGTTTCTTCTTCGTAAATTTGTTCCATTGATTCATTTTATTCTTCTTTTAATTCTTGTCTACATGTTTCATTAATTGTTACATTGATGCTTTCCACAAATTTGTTCAATCTTAGGTTGTAACACTTGTATACTTTCCTTGTACTTGAGTAACCAACAAGTACTCTTTTGTCTACATGAGACTCAAACTTTCCCATTCTACCATCTTATGTTTTGATGTAGCATTTTATTCCAAAAACTCTAAAGTGCTTCACATTTGTTGGTCTTCCTTTCAATAGCTCGTAGGGAGTTTTGTCAGTGTTGTTTCTGAGCATTACTCTGTTTTGAATGTGAAATTTTGTATGCACTTCCTGTGTCCAAAAATTATTTGTCAATTTGTAATCCATTAGCATTGTTCGAGCCATTTCCTGTACTATCATGTTCTTTCTTTCAACAACTCCATTATGTTGAGGTGTCCTAGCAACGAAGAATTTACTTTTTATTCCATG
>JASDQU011178847.1:25488-49878 GCA_032191745.1 Picea mariana
AGGTCTAGATCCGCCTCTTCACTTCACAAGCTACTCTTCCTCCACAAGCACCATTTTAGGTGACCAATCATGGTTGTATTTATACTAGTTTATGCTCAAAACTTGTTTAAGTTATTGATCCGACTTGTGCAACAAGTATAACTAACTTGTTCATTTACAATAACTTTTGGGACCACTAGAGATCATAAATCTAGGTCTTTAGTGTTACACCTGGAATCCCCTTTCCTTTCACAAATCAATCAAAAGCATGGATTGATTTCCTTCATCTCTGTGATAACAGAGATCAACACTTCCTTCAAACCATGTTCATATGATCAATGGTGTAAAACCACAGGCTTAACAATTTAAGCGACGCATTCCATTCTTCCTTTTTACATCTCTTTACCATATGACCAATGGCGTTAATCAGATGTTATGCGAGAGGAGCACTTGAGCGCTTATAGATTCAACGCTCACGATTCAATCTCTTGAAATGGACGATTTTCGTAACTTCGACACTTTGACCTTCGAGTATTCGAGACTTCCAACCTTTCAAATCTCCCAGAGCAGATTTCGCCGAATATATCAAACGGTTCATGTTTACCACGTGGAACTAGATCAATGGTCAGATTCGATCCTTGGACCTATACTTCATTTCTTAATCCAACAACCAAGACTTAATCAAGTAATGAGATGGATGGAAACCATTTACTTCGTGACTTCGTCTATTATACTTACGCTATCCTTCCACTGTGTTTTGATCAATGGTTGAGTATGCAGCCGAACAACAGATTGACAGTCGAGATCTCCTTCGGGTCTCCAGACTTTTAAGATTTCGAGTCTCAACCCCTTCTTTCCTCCGTACGTCAATCTTCTGGAGCTAAAAATCCATTGACATGTGTCCCTCTCAGATTAACGATCGAGATATCATTTGGGTCTTCGGACTTCGGATATTTGAAATCTCAACCCCTTCTTTCCTTCGGAGTGGTCACCTACTAAGTAATTCATAAATGATGAAGACCTCTTGTTGTTGGTTAACGCTTCGGCTTAAACTATCCTTCCACTGTAATAGATCGACAGATGAGAATTCTCCTGAACTGATCTTCAAATCGGACATCTCGTGTCTACTTCGGGACTTCGGCATTCAGGACTTCAAGACTTTAGGCAAGTGTCGATGGTAAAAATCCCAAAGAAAAACTCACATAGTGACGTAACTTGCTTACATCACTTGATGATGTGTCACAAGTGGAGTAGCTGCCATGTGTCACTCAGATTCGTGATTCGCACGTACCTGAAATGCCGAATCAACTTGACACTTGTCATTCTCTGATTGCGCCATGTGTCCTTGCTGATGTAGTTTTGTTGACATGGATCTCCTCATGTGGCACATGTTCATATCCTTGATCTAACAATAAGGATAGTATCGAAGGGTATCTCAGATCGAAGGCTAAGAGTGACTTCAAACCTTCGTCCTTTGGGACTTTGGGACTTTTGAAATTTCTTGGTGGTGAAACCCCCGAAGCAATTCTCCCAGAGTGACGTAACTTTCTTACATCACTTGTTGACATGGTATGAGCCAATTTTCTCTCAAAGCTTGTCATCATCTGATTATGCCATGTGTATGTGCTGATGTGGTCTTTTAACATGGTTTTCCACATTTCCTTGCTAACGTGGTCTGTTGATGTGGTCTTCTGACGTGGTCTACCACGTGTCCTTGTTGACGTGGTCTGCTGCATGTTCTTACTGACATGGTCTACTGACCAACAACCCTGATCCAACGGTGCTCGTATGTCCTCCAAATCTGATGGTCCTTATTCATTTCAGATTTTTGGGCTTCGGGTATTTCAAATCTAAAACTTTATGGAGCATAACCTCCTCGCATCTTTATATTCGAAGTGAAATGTGTTCATTCGATATGGATCTTGGATCAATGGTTTGATCTGTCTATGGTGCTTCTATTATATCTTATCCTTTCCTTCCACTCAAAATGATCCATCAGCTAATGGAAATTCGCATTTCAGGAATTTCAAATCTTAGACTTTCCGGAGCGTAACCTCTTCGCAACTTTAGACCCGAAGTGAATGTTGTTCAATGATCAATGTCTTAGATCGACGGCTCGATCTTTCTATGATGCATATTTTCTAGCTTATCCTGTCCTTCCACTCGAAAGTGATCTGACGGCTGACGAGAATTCACATAATCGAATTCTCAATTGTTTTTCCCCTGTTATCTTGTCCTTCCACTAAAAAGTGATCCAACGGTTGTGAATATTCTTGAAGCAGATCAACGGTTGATGATGATTGTGGAAATACAAATTGCGAGTGATTTAACTTGACACCCAAAATCCACAATTTGAAGTTGTGCGTTGTTGGTGAGTCAACCACAGTCATCGATCTTTGAAGTTATAAGATCTAATGGTTCTGACTAATTACGGGACTGGAAATCGCACGATGTTTAATTCTCCTTTCAATCTACACAATCTATCCCTTTCGTAGATTTGGCGATTGCGCATCCGAAGGTCATGATTGAATATGACTTAAAATGGTCATTTTTTGGATCAACCGTAGTCATAGATATTTGAAGCTATGAGATTTGACTATCTAGACAGATTGTGGGATTGTAACTGGCGAGTAGTTTAATTCTGCTTTCCCTCCCCACAATTCATCCATGTCGTTGATATGGTTTGCAGATCCAACGATCTTGATTTGATCTAAGTTTTATCGCACCATTTCTTCCGAGCTTTTGATCTTCATTTGTTAAATATCCCGAGCTTTAATCTCTGTTTGACAATAATCATTATATACTGTTTGACTGGCCGTCCAACATTTCTTCTAAAATTCATTGCGCCATCTTTTCTGAGCTTTGATCTTCATTCGCCAACCTTCATGATATTTTATCATAGGAACATTTGTTGATCCTATCGTGATCAACAATAATCACGAATTGCTTAAGCCTATCTCTGTATTTTCTAATGTACTGCATTTTTCCCTTTCAATTTTTTGATCTTCATATTGTTCGCTCCTCCTCTTCACTCCTCCTTGTCAGCTTATGCTTTTGATCTATGCATATTGTTTGACATCTTTTGCTAACTGATATACTTGTTGACATCAATGACAATCTCATATGTGGTAATTCATCATTAAAAATAGATCATCACATCGACTGTTGACATCAATGACAATATATCCAACACGCGTGCTGCAACACTACAGGTCGCGTACCTGTTGTATTTTTGTTGATACATGTTCAGTTCTAGTACAGATTGATTACAGGGAAGTTGTGCAGGTTGGATGCAGGTCAGTGGTACAGATTGATACAATTGTACAGTGGTATTTCTCATAGTGATAGTGTGATAGTGGTTCCATCATTCTACTTCTACTTCAGGGTTGTTGGACGGGGCAAGGACAAGTGGTTGTAGCCACCTTCTGGTTGTATCCGGAGAATATAGAGGGTTGTAGCCTCCTTTTGGTTGTAGCTAGAGAATTGGGGAGTTGGAGATTCCCTCAGGTTGTATCCTGAGAAACTAGGGTGTTGGAGCCTCCTTCCAATTGCAGCTGGAAAACAAAGGAATTTGGTTCTTCCAATGAATGTAATTCTTCAAGACATATAGAAAAAACATTATGTGGTTTTCTCCCGCTTTGGGTTTCCATGTAAAAACACTGGTGTAATGTGTATGTGTGTGATTGCTCATTTGTTCATTGTTTATTTACTCTGTAACTATTGGATGATAATGATACATTGATATAACACTTGTATTTTTGGTGAAAAAGGATTAAATTTCTTTATCATTGATTCACCCCCCCCCCCTCTCAGTAATCCAACATTGATCCAAAAATGGAAGGAATTAATACCAAATTAACTTTATCAAGATGCTCATCAATGATTAAAGAGTTCATCCATCATAGACCATGCTACAACTAAGAGAAGATAACATCAAGAAGAAAGATACATAGACAACAATAACTTGTTAACGGAGTTCACCAATATGTGGCTACGTCTCCAAGCCCGCTTCCAAGTGGAGGACCTCTTTATTTCTCTTTAAATGCTCAAGTTCTATTTACAATGGATCTTGTTATTACAAACAATATTATGATCTAATGTACAATACCTCCTTGTGAAAATGCACACATGCCTAAAAAATCTCCTCAAAACATGACTAAAATGCCCCTTAAACATGAGAAATGGGACATAAACTCAAACTCCTTTTTACATTCCCTGCATACAAAATGACCCTCTCAAGATAAATAAGCCCGGTTTATATAGTTTTTAGGTTTAGTTAGAGAAGCCCAACTTCCCACAAATATCTGGCCTCTTTTTGGGATCAAATCCCCCTCCAAATGGCCAAGAAATCTCAAAAAACGCCCAATCTGGGCCAAAACTATAGTAAGAAAAACCACTTTGTAACAAAAAAATAAAACTAGCCCCTTAGGCTTGGATGTGTGCTCATAATATACAGTCACATGCCTTAATATGGCTAAGCGCCAACCCCATAGGGGATGCGCGTTGGCCCTTACCTCGCAATATCTGGTTGTATGGTGTAACTAATAGGACCGTTGCCCTAAACGGTGCGCCCAACCCTTAGTCACTGCCTCGAGTCGCATGGGATCAAATACCGTCGGTGGTTAAGCCCTATTCCGTGGCCCCCATGCTCATTGTTTATATGTGTAGTGGAGTGTCTGTGGTGGTGGACTATGGTTGCATGGTGTATTAAAACCACGGGTTGGGGCTAGGCCCCAACCCCCTTCCGCCTCCACCCATACCTTAATGACACTTTAAATATTATAATGTGGCATTGTTATAACAAGTGATATGGTGGCGGGTTGGCACCCGACCTGCCCAAAGCGCTCCCCATGAAAGATGTCATGTGGTCGAATCCACTAGAGTCGAACATTCCTTTTACACATGCCAACAAATGATGGGGTGCCATGTGGCAGCCCACGTCTGGGCAACGTGGCACCGTTTAACTTGCCCACAATTTTGACACTTTTCAAAACCTAATTGGACCATGTTTTCCATCTTCCCAGTCAGCATGTTGTTGCTCTTCCATGTTTCAGTATGCCACATCATCATGATGACATCATGTTGACATCAGCGTTGACTTTTTTCATGGTGTCCTGTTGACTTTTTGCCTGTTTGGGAAATCAATCTGAGTGCAATAACTGTCACATTTGGTGCCAGTTTGAGGAAGTTAATATATGGACGAAATCAATGCAACGAGATGGCTGCAATGGATTTGGTTTCATCCGATTCTGAGAACTTTCATTTTTCAGCATTTTCTGAACCTGAGGAGCCTCCTAGATCATTCCTCCCCACTTGCAAGCTTTTGGACCACCAAAAGTCTAGTATTAGTTGGTAAATAAGTGAGGATATTGTTTCCTGACTTTTTCGGCCTCCATCCACTTGGTCTGACTTGGATTTGTGCCCTTCAATCCCACTCATAGACACTCCACATCGCCCCTGCGAGAAGTACATACTCTTTTGTCCAAACTAGTGTCTTCATGCAATTCATTCATATACTCAGGGGAAAATATTCTATGGTAGGAATCTGAACATTCTCTCCTTGATCCTCGATCATAGGAATCTCATACAATCTCAAGTTTTCCACATTTACAAATGGATAAATTTTCATATATGGAGGCAATTCTAACCAGAAAGCATTAGTACCAATCTTGTCTAAAATTTTGAAAGGACCATAACGAATTGGTTTTAGGTTTTTACCTTCTCCTTGCATCCTTTCCTTGTTGATGTATAACCAGACTTGATTTCCTTTTTTGAACTAATGATCAAATCTATGCATATCATTCATCGCCTTGTACTTGGCTTCGATTTTCTCCAATTGTTCTTGTACCACCCGATGAATCAACTGGATCCTTTCGATGAACTTTGTAGCCTTGTCCACATCATTATGTTCTTCTACTACAATGTCTTTCCCAAAGACAAAATCCAAAGGAGATTTTGGCAAGTACCCCAAACATGTTTCAAATGGAGTTCTCTGATTATAAGAATTCTTGGCTTGATTATACGCATGTTGCACATAACACAAATGCTCATCCCAAAGCTTAGTATGTTTGTTGAAATATGCCCGAAGTAGATGCACTATTGTTCTCCTCACCACCTTTGTCTGCCCATCTATATGTGGATGGAACGTTGTGCTCTTCCTTATCTTGGTGTCCATAAGTTCCCACAATATTGACCAAAATTTCCCCATGAACCGGGAGTCTCGATTAGATATAATAGAAGTAGGTAACCCAAAATGAACCCATGCATTTTCAAAGAACATTTGAGTTGTTTGTTCAGTTGTGACTTGCTTTTTACAAGGAATTAGAACACACATCTTGTTGAACCTATCAACAACTAAATAGAAGTAATCGTGACCTTTTCTAGACATAGGAAATCCCTCCACAAAATCCATAGATACACTTTCCCATGGTCTAGAAGGAATAGAAAGTGGAGTGTACAATCCTAGCTTTTTGTTACTTGGTTTACTTATTGGACACATAGTACATACTTAGACACATTTTCATGCATTCGAGGTCAATAAAAAAATCTTTGTAACTGAGTAACTATTTTTTCTACGCCAAAATGTGCTGCTATAAGAGAAGTATGTGCCTCCCTGATTACATGGACCCTTTCACTTTCTGGAATACATAATTTTTCCAAATGATACAAAAGTTTGTCTTTAATATGATAATTCAATTCTTCTGCTCTTTTACCATGACTTAAAGTTGCATAGACTTCCTTAAAATCTTTGTCCTCAGCATATTGTTCAATGTAACTTTCATGAGTAATTGAATTGTTCTTAAGGATTGTAGCAATTGTACTAGGAGGTCTTGATAACATATCAACAACTTTATTATGAATTCCCTTTTTATATTTGATGACCAAATGAAGTTTCTGCAAAAACCCCATCCATCTAAAATGCCTTGATTTTTGTAGCTTAGTTTGTGATTGTAGCTACTATAATGGTTGATGATCATTATGTATTATTGTTTCTTTTCCCATTAAGTAATGTTTCCACTTTTTAACACTTTGTACTAAAACATACAATTATTTATCATAGGTTGGATAGTTAATTATTGATGTAGTGAAGGTCTCAAAATGATAGCATATGGGCTTTTGTGCCGCATAAGCACTACCCCCATGGAATAGTCACTTGCATCGGTTTCAATTTCAAAAGACTGTTGGAGATTTGGTAATGCCAAAATAGGAGTTGTACTAATCTTTACTTTCAAAGTATTGAAATCCTTTCGTTGGCTTCCTCCCCACTATAATCCTCTATTCACACTTGTCAATGCATGTTAAGGTGCTGCAATAGAGAGAAGATTGCAATAAACTTCCTCCAATACTATCTTTCCCCCATGAAGCTTCTTACTTCAGTTACATTTGTAGGCTTTGTCCAATTTACAATGACATCAAATTTAGAGGGATCAATCTTAAGCTCTCCACCCCCTATAATGTAACCCAAATATACAAGAGATGATTTTCCAAATTCACATTTTGACAACTTTACAAAAAATTTCTCTCTCTGCAACACTGAAAGTATATGCCTAACATGTAAGACATGCTCTTCCCTAGTCCTACTGAAAATAAGAATATCATCTATGTAGACTACTACAAACTCATCAATGAATGGCCTGAAAACATCATTCATTACCGACATAAAAGTAGCGGGTGAATTAGTAGGCCCAAATGGCATCACTAACCATTCAAATAATCCTTGTTTTGTTTTAAAAGTATTTCTCCATGTATCCTGTTCAACAACTCTGATTTGATGGTAACCACTTCTTAAGTCTAACTTAGTAAAATAAACTGCATGTTTCAATTGATCTAATAAATCATCAATGTGAGGCAAAAGGTAACGATTTTTTACCGTGATCTTGTTCAAGGCTCGAAAGTCCACGCACATGCGCCATGTGCCATCTTTCTTTGGAACCCGGATGATAGGTGACTCACATGGAGAAGCACTTGGTTTGATGACCCCTTGTTCAACCAACTCTTGTACCTATTTTTTATCTCTGCATTTTCCAAAACTGATAACCTGTACATTCCAATGTTAGGAAGAGGAACATGTTGCTGCAACTGTATCTCATGGTCAACTTGTCTCTTTGGAGGTAATCCTTTTGGGACTTTAAATATATCATCATATTTAGAAACAATTCTAATTAAGTCATATTTCAACTTTGTATCACAATCTTTGAAAATATCAATTTTGACAATGTCTTTATCTTTTACAACCATTAGTAAATATATCTTACTGACATTTACAATTCTCTTCATTTTCCTTAAGTTGATTAGTGATAGATTCAATTTCTTTTGATGAGCCCTTACAACATATTTTATTCCATCTTTAGTTAATTGATACTTATTGTCTTCACGATAGAATATTGCCTTTCTATCATACATATATGGACTCCCAAGTACAATACTGCATATATCTAGTGGAACCACATCCAACTCAACCTCATCTATAAACTGTGAATTGATAGCAAACTTTAGGACACATTGTCTATTCACTTGCAACTGATTATCATTATGAATCCATCCTAAAGGATATGGTTTCTTATGAGGTTTAGTGATTAATCCCAACTTTTTAACAATTGCCTTTGATATCAAATTTACTTGTGAGCCACTGTCAAATAGAGTATCAATTTTTGTATGTTTGGAAATTACTCTTATGTGAAAAAGTTTTGCTCGTCTGATCTCATCAATGTCATTATGAACTTTTAAAGACTGAACTGAAGAACTTGCACTAGATTCATAATTTTTACCTTTGATTCATGTGACTATGACTTTGGTCTCATCTCCCGAATCAGACCTCAAATCTGTTTGAGTTTTTGCAGTCGTCTTTGGCTTCCCTTTATTTTCGAACTTTGCAAGTTTCAATTCTGGGTGAAGGATCCAACAATGGTCCTCACTATGGCCTTCTTTCTTACAATGAGTGAATGTAGGTTTTTCCTTCTTCATTGTATTATATTTCTTCCCTTTGAACTTCTCTTTACGCTTTCCTTTTAATATTCCTTCAGTAGGTTTAAATGGTTTTACAAAAACAACATTTACATTCTTTCCTCTAGATTCAAGATGAGTCGCTTGCACACACACCTCATCTAAACTAGTTGGATTAAACATAAGAATGGTATGTCGTAAATAAATATCCAAACCACCTATATACTTAAGAAATGTCTCTTGAGTATCCAATGGCATTCCGAATAATAAATTCCTTTTTTGAAACTCTTGTGTATAACTTTGAACAATTTGTCCTTTTAACTGTCTAAAGTTCTACCATCACACAATAGCTCGTTGCATGTAATCTAGAGGATAAAATTTATTTCATAAAGCAGATGTAAAATCAAGCCATGAAGAGAGAGTCTTACCAAAATTTTTAAGATCTTGTTTTGTCCTGCTTTCCCACCACACAAGGGAAGTTCCTCTGATCTTCAGACTAGCAAGTTGGATCATAGTCTCCTCATCTATGATTTTCTGTATCTTGCAATACACTTCAATTTGTCTTATCCATTTATCTAAATTGTTTGCATTTAGTTCTCCATCATACAAAGGAAACTCAAACTTAACATCAAGATTTAACAAAGGCATGTTAGACTTATGCTTATGTGTTTGTTTTTGTATGGTAGATGTTGTAGAATGAGAACTAGCATTTGAAGTAGAACTTGAAGAAGAAGGAGAAGATGGTGGTGAAGGTGGTGAAGAAGGAGGCTTTGAAGATTCTCCTTTCCCTTCACTTTTTCCCTTCATGAAAAGTTCTCCTAGAATAGGTTTCTTTCTCTCCAAGAAATCATCATATAACACTTTGACCATTTCTGACATGGAGAAAAATGCTTCTTCGAACTTCTTGGTTCATGGAGAAGTTTCTCCTTCTAAAGCCATTCTTTTCTTCCTCAAAACTTGTTCTATATCAGAAATGAATTTAGCCAATGGTCCTTCTCCTCTCCAAGATTTGGATCTTGTGAGCATCCAATCTTGCACTTGTTAAACTTTATAAAACAACCAAAAGCTCTGATACCAAAATACTTGATCCAAAAATGGAAGGAATTAATAACAAATTAACTTTAATAATATGCTCATGAATGATTAAAGAGTTCAAACATCGTAGATCATGCTGCAAGTAAGAGCAGATAACAACAAGAAGAAAGAGAAATAAACAACAAGAACTTGTTAACGGAGTTCACCAATGCGTGGCTACGTCTCCAAGCCCGCTTCCAATGTCTCTTGCTGTTATAAATAGGCTTCTGATCTATTGTACAAGACCTCGTTGTGTAGATGCAAACATGCCTCAACAATCTCATCTCAAAACATGACTAAAATGCCCCTCAAAACATGAGAAATGGGCCATAAACTCAAACTCCTCTTTACATTCCCTACATACAAAAGTACCCTCTCAAGCTCAATAAGCCTATTTTATATAGTTTTTAGGCTCATCTAGAGAATCCCAACTTCCCACAAAGATCTGGCCTCTTTTTGGGATCAAATCCCTTTCCAAATGGTCAAGAAATCTCCAAAAACGCCCAATATGGGCCAAAACTATAGTAAAAAAAACCACTTTGTAACAAAAAATTAAAACTAGCCTCTTAGGCCTAGGCACGCACTCCTATTACATGGTCACATGGATTAATATGGCCAAGTGCCAGCCCCCTAGGGGCTACATGCTAGTCCTTACCCGCAATCTCTGGTCATATGGTGTAACTGATAGGACCGCGGGCCCGAACGGTGCACCCAACCCCTAGTCACTGCCCCGAGTCACATGGGCTCAAATCCAGCCAGTGGTTAAGCCCTATTATGTGCCCCCCATGCTCATTATTTATCTATGTAGTGGAGCACCCGTGGTGGTGAACTTTGGTTGCATGGGGTAGTAAAACCACGGGCTAGGGCTGGGCCCCAACCCCCTCTCGCCTCTGGCCACACCCTAATGACACTTTAAATATTATAATGTGGCCTTGTTATAACAAGTGATACAGTGGCAGGTTGGTACCCGACCTGCCCAAAGCGGTCCCCATGCCAGAGGTCATGCGGTCCAATCCACTAGAGTCCAACATTCCTTTTACACATGCCAATGAATGATGGGGTGCCACGTGGCAGCCCATGTCTAGGCCACGTGGCACCGTTTAAATTGCCCACGATTGTACCACTTGTCAAAACTTGATTGGACCACGTCTGCCATCTACCCAGTCAACATGTTGCTGCTCTACCATGTGTTATGATTCCACGTCATCATGATGCTGTCATGATGACATCAGCATTGATGTTTTGCCCTATTGTCCTGTTGACTTTTTGCCTATTTGGGAAATCAATCATAGTGCGTAACTTTTTCATACGGTGTCAGTTTGAGGAAGTAAATATATGCTCGGAATAAGCTCAATGAACCAGACAAAATGGAATTAGTTTCATCTAATTCCAATAACTTTCATTTTTGAGCATTTTCCAGACCTAAGGAGCCTTATGTTTACTGGATGTACTGTCATGGAACACATACAATACCTGAGAAAGAAAGAGATTCATATGCTAAGGAAATTTTTGATTACCCAAACTATGAATTTTTTTATACATTATACCTTGATTTATCTATTGACCTTGACTCATAGAAACTTAATTATGACTTCCATGTATTTGAAAATGTTGGTTTAGTAGCATAGGAAATATATATAGGAAATTTTTAGCGGCATAGTCAACCGAGAGATTAGGAGTTGGAATAGGAGTTGAAGGAGCTGGAGGATTAGTCCTTAGCCAACCCATGATCAATTAGGAGTTTGAGGAGCTGAATTAGTCAATATACCAGACAGAGCCCGTCTTCGGGGAGGGGATAAAGACATTCTGGTAGGGGCTTGAAAGATCCTTTCAACAATAACTAGAAGCTTCCATTCACCTTTCAACAAAATAATTTCACATTTATACTTTTGACTTAAGCCATTCACATTTATCCTTTAGCCCCTCATCTCTCACAAAACACCACCTCACCTCACCTAAGAATTAGAAATTGAAACCACTGGACTTACCCTCACAAGCACTGAATCACCCACCCCATGAAAACAAGATGGTCGATTTATAATGAGGTGCAGAGTGATGGTATTTTTCAATTGACAAATGTGGAATATTATCTTGATTTACAAAACTAGGGAAAAAATTCCATTTAAATTATGTCAACAATATTTTCTCTATGAGGTTCCTTAAAAATCTTATTGAAATGAATTTTTTTCACCTCAACCATCTCAGAAAACCTATGATATTTCCCTCCCACCTCATTCTTAACACTCTAAATGGTATTTGATACTTTCATCATCTTTGTATAGTTGTGAAAAAATCATGTGTTTTCATCTCGTCGTGTTACCCAAGCTGCTCTAGTTTTTTGCCTCCATTTTGATTCTTCCTAGTCAAGAAACTCTTTTTTTCATGGATCCAAAAGATTTAAGTTACTTATCTCTTCTTGATTGATAGTTCCATTCATGTTAGGTTTGAAATGTTAGAAATTTATTCTTCCAATATCCATGTCTACTCTTATGGATCCTTGAGTTTGGATTTGACCCACTCAACAAATTTTATTTTTACAATTTTAAAATTGTCACTAAATTAAAATATAATAGATTCCTCCAACCGATCATCCATATGTTTCCATTCACTATCATGCAAATCCCTAAATTAAATATCCTTAGACCAATGAGGGTTGAATTTAGAAGGGCTTGGGGGATTTTCATTCTGCCTCCCCCACTAGGAGAAATATGGGAACATGAACAGAAATATGAAACAATCTCCTTTGAACTAATTTTCATCAAAATCAAATACTATAGTGTGAATTGTTTAAAAAGTATATCAAATTAATAAACCAAATGAAATTTTTTACCATCCTTTCACGCACAAAAGGGTTGTTTTGATATGCAAGCATGTTTTAAGTTTTTTCTTATAAACTTATAAATTCATATTAACTTATAAATTCATATTAGGATTAAATTATAAATTAAACTAAAACCTTAGCATTGAAATGGGCTTGTCAACTATTTTATGTAGAATAGGCAATATTTGTTGTATGTGGCATGAAATATTGGAATTGGAAACCATATTATATGTCATGTCAATCAAAATGGAAACAATAATATGCAACAAGAAATTTTTGAGACCATAAATTCAAGGTTCATTACAGAGGAAAAAAGATCAAGAAATTTGGACTTACTAAAATGCTTAGAAGAACTTGCTTTAGTATTGGGATCCTTATGTGGGACACATTTTTAGTGAGATTTAAGACCCAAATGCATATTTCTCCTTTCATGTAAAAGTTTGGTCTCATGTAATTATAAATTTTTTGAAATGATAGTGCATACCTATTAGCACTGAGAGTCACCCTCAGACTACAAGAGGATAAGCCCAACACCCATCAAAATAAAAGTAAAAGGATTAAAATGGTTTGAGTAGGTGGATTAGTGAGACTGCAGGGAGAGGAAAAGATAGTAGAAGTAACTGCAGATCAATTCAGGACCATTGGGATATGGAGTCATAAGTATCGTGAATAAGGAAGGAATTTAAACCACCTATCAGACAAAAGGATTAATGTGGTGATAAGGAGAAAGAAGACAGAAAATGTTTGAGTGATGAACCATGAAAAATGGGCAAGATAACAACAAATCCTCTACCACCTCAGGAATCCATAGATCATAGAGATGCTTCATCCAGACAAGAAGAAAAAAAAATGTCTGTTGAACCATGAAATATGGGCAAGATAGCAACATATCCTCCATCGCCTCAGGGATCCATCAATCAAAGAGATTACATCCAGACAAGAAGAAAACATAAAAAAATTGTTGAACCATGAAAGATGGGCAAGATAGAAATAGATCCTCCATCGCCTCGGGGATCCATCAATCAGAGAGATTACATTCAGACAAGAAGGGAAACATGAAGGGCCTGAGTGATGAACAATGAACATTGGTAAGATAACAACAGATCCTCCATCGCCTCATGAATCCATGAATCACAACTACTACATTCAGACAATAAGAAAAACTGGAAATATCTGATGAACCATGAAAGATGGGCATGATAGAGATAGATCCTCCATCACCTCAGGAATCCATCGATCATAGNACAAATGATTCAAAGGACCCCCCTCTTCTCAAAATCTAGGACAAGTCTATTTATAACTAACTTATCCCACTACTGCCAAGAGTGTGAATTGGCTATCTTCATTCAATGCTTCTGTCTGCACCATCCTTTTGTAAGACTGCACATATTTCTCCTATCATACACAAGCTCCAGTCGATATGTACTTGCAAGATGAAACCATCCATGTTGTACCTAGACTGTCCCTTCAGTCGTGGCCTTCACACTTCCCATTCATGGACTGAGCTGAGGTTTCAACTACCAGTCCTTTTCCATTAACTGAATCCATCTCGAGATTAGATAAGGGACTTGACGAATAGGGGGAGACCATGTGTCATTCATGGATTGGGCATTGAATAATAAGGTGGCCAAAAATATCAATGTTTTTTCATTGGTTGATCCCTCCTCAGGATCAGGATGTGACCTTACGACTAGGGGGTTGCCACACGTTGTTGTTTGATATGACATTGCAAGATCACATGATTTTGGGGTCGTTGAAAGAGGTTTGGACCCACACCTCTTTCGGTCCTGAAATGGACCACCCCTTGCCACGTATCCACCCCACAAAACCGCGGTTTGAATTTCGGCCCACCCTTTTGGTTTTAACGACCGCGCAGCTCATGGCGTCGAAATGATCTAAGGCTGTCGATCTAATCATGATATGCAATCTAGACTTGCATGTTATTTTATATCCCCTGCTAGAATTTATCCACCCACCAAAAATGGAACTCCTCCAACCTTGCTCAGAGACGGTGCCAAACTGATATCTGCAGGGGATCTTTGCTGCTGCAAACTGCACCGGCCTGTGATTGCACTTATGGATGTCACCTGCATACATGAACAAATTTATGTGATAACATTTTGGCTCCACAGGGGATGGCATGCTCCCTGTGAGCTGCCAAGAACACATAGTTCCAGTTCCTTAGCCTTTGGGTTGTGCAGTCAAGCTCAAATACATTTCGCTGAAGAAAGGAGACTGATATGTACACCACTCTACTTACAAAAATAAAGCAAACACACATGCTCCAAAAGGATCTTATTTATGTACAATCCTACACTAACTAATTTTTACAATATGCTAGGTGAAATCAAACTTCCACCATATCCACCCAAGTAACTTCCTAACGAAAAATTTTCTTACTCTTTCATTGATCAACAAGGGATAATGAAACTATAATAGCAAATTGATTACATTCTTCAAATTTCATCCTAATGTTGAAGGTAAGATAAATCTTGGAGGATTCACTACATTGAGGAAATGAAACTCCATGTATTCCCCTACAGGGTCATAAAATAGGTGATAAACCTTACTAGGCTGGTAACAAAAAGCTTGCTTTGTTTTACAACTACTCACATATGGTTGAATGTTTGTGTCAAGCACATGTGAGTGAAAGGTTGATGCAGGCTGTTGATCCACTTCTCTTTTTCCTTCTCTGATAACATCTGCTAGCTAATGGAAAGAGATATCCTCATGTATCTCGATGGATGGCTCATTCTCTCTATCATGTTGCTCTTGGTAAAATCTTTCACTTCCATTAGAAAGATGGCTGCTAATGATTTTTTCTTCTAAGACAAAAAAAACCTCAGCATCTTCATCATTGTCTCCATAATGATCAAATAGAGGAGGAGTCTTGAATGACATTCCAAGAGGTATCTTCTGCCCATCATGAGAAAATTTCTCTTCATTATCAAACACAAGCTGCCTTTCAAGATTCAATCCAGGAATCAATATCTTATCATCATCATATGAGTCAAAAATAGGCTTCTTATATCTGGGATTTTTAGAGATAGGGTTACAAAGAATATCATCTTCCAGAACAGACTCAATTTATGCACTTTCCTTACTAAGACAACAAATATAGTTTCCATCTGATGCAGATGAACAGGGAAGAGAAAGAGATGATTCCTCATCTAAGGCATCATCATCATTCTCACATCCTTCGTAAGAATCATCTATATCCTGAATACAGTCTTTATACTCCTCACAATAGCTATGACAAATTAAATAAGAGGAATAAAATTTTTGACAATGCATATTGAATGCAGCATGGAACTGTTCTAGGGAGGATATGTTAGCAGAGGGAAAAGATCGATACCACTCATGAGAATGTTCCTCTAATGAGTACATAAACATTTTCAATAATACACCCTCATGATGTATTCCCCACTAATGCATGAGTTCATGAAACTCAAGAAGATGCTCTGCAGGGTTGTCCTCTCTATGTTCTCTAAATCTGGGCAAAAAATCACCCCACTCATCCATAATAGGAACAACATTTGGAAAATCAGGAACATAAGAGAAATTAAAAGGAGAAAACCTCCGAGCCAAAATGGATTCCATCTAAAAATATGACTTATTAAAATTGTGGAGTCGCTACTGGATTCTTTAATCATCGATTCGTTAGGTGAATGATATGCAGTTTGAATGTGTCTG
This sequence comes from Picea mariana, assembly GCA_032191745.1. Taxonomy (NCBI): domain Eukaryota; kingdom Viridiplantae; phylum Streptophyta; class Pinopsida; order Pinales; family Pinaceae; genus Picea; species Picea mariana. The sequence continues at coordinate 41,999 of JASDQU011178847.1, forward strand.
ATCTTTGTTCACCATCAAATATTAGATCTGGTCATTGTCATTCTCCCAGGGAAGATATATTCACTTCTATTCCCAACAACGACACCATTAATGTTAGCACTGAGAGTCACCCTCAGAATTCAAGAGGATAAGCCCAGTACCCATCAAAATAAAAGTAAAAGGATTAAAATGGTTTGAGTAGGTGGATTAGTGAGACTACAGGGAGAGGAAAAGATAGAAGAAGTAACTGCATATCAGTTTGGGACCATTGGGCTATGGAGTCATAAGTATCGTGAATAAGGAAGGCATTTAAACCACCTATCAGACAAAAGGATTAATGTGGTGATAAGGAGAAAGAAGACAGAAAATGTCTGAGTGATGAACCATGAAAAATGGGCAAGATAACAACAGATCCTCTACCACCTCAGGAATCCATAGATCAGAGAGATGATACATCCAGATAATAAGAAAAAAAAAATGTATGTTGAACCATGAATGATGGGAAAGATAGCAACAGATCCTCCAATGCCTTAGGGATCCATCAATCAGAGAGATACATCCAGACAAGAAGAAAACAAAAAATGTATGTTGAACCATGAAAGATGGGCAAGGTAGAAACAAATCCTCCATCGCCTCAGGGATCCATCAATCAGAGAGATTACATTCAGACAAGAAGGTAAACACAAAGGGTCTGAGTGATGAACAATGAACATGGGAAAGATAACAAAAAATCCTCCACTGCCTCAGGAATCCATGAATCACAACTACTACATTTAGACAATAAGAAAAACTAGAAATATTTGATGAACCATGAAAGATGGGCATGATAGTGACATATCCTCCATCACCTCAGGGATCCATCAATCAAAGATATTACATTAAGATAATAAGGAAAATAGAAACAATGTATAAACTAAGAAGACGGTCTAATAAAAACGATTCAAAGGAATCTTCAATAAAATATATTTACAATCCAAGACCTCAGGCATACAAGCTGAACAATTACAAATCCCTTCTCCTGAAACTCACTCGGCTCTCCATCCTCTGAAGAACACCCCCCTCTTCTCAAAATCTAAGACTGGTCTATTTATAACTAGCTCAGCCCACAACTGCCAGGAGTGTGGCCTGGCTATCTTCATTCAGTGCTTATGTTTGCATCATCCTTCTGTCAAACTGTGCATATTTCTCCTGTCATATGCAAGCTCCAATTGATATGGACTTGTAAAACAAAATCATCCATGCTATACCCAAACTGTCATCTCTATCCCTTCGGCCATGGCCTTCACACTTCCCATTCATGGACTGAGTTGAGGTTTCAACTACCAGTCCTTTTCCATTAACTGAATCCATCTCAGGATTGGAGAAGCGACTTGAAGAATAGGTGGTGACCATGTGTCACTCATGGATTGGGCATTGAATAAGCAAGTGGCATAAAATATCAATGCTTGTTCATTGGTTGATCCCTCCTCAGGATCAGGACGTGACCTAACTACTAGGGGGTTTCCACGAGTTGTTGTTTGATATTGTGCTATAAGAGCACGTGATTTTGGGGCCACCGAAAGCGGTTTGGACCCACACCACTTTTGGGCCCGAAATGCACCACCTCTCACCATGTAGCCACCCCGCAAAACCACGGTTTGGATTTCGGCCTGCCCTTTGGGTTTTAACGACCGCACATCTTGTGGCACCGAAATGATCTAAGGCTGTCGATCTAATCACAGTTTGCAATCTAGGTGCGCTTGCTATTTTAGTGTCCCCACTAGAAAATACAAACAAACATATAGGGTTTTCAAACAAAAATATATTTACCTATGACTTCGCTGCAGAAGGCCCCTGCAAATTCGAATTCTTACTCCGCCTTTTGAGAAGTCTCCACGTCCTCTCCACAGTATTGTTATCTTCCATGGAAGCTAATTATATACGTACCTCCAATGCTCGAATTAACTAAAACCCCTCTCCTCTAGTCGACTCCAATATCCAATGGTCCAATTAACTAAAACTCCTCTCCTTTGGTCGGCTCTGGCTCCAATTCAGACCTCATCGGCTTCAATACTTCTCGCCGGATCCAATATTTCTGAGTTCGGAAACCCCAATCACACCTCCCTTCACCCCATCAAATATTTAACACTGCACCCACTCTCTCTGCACAATATTGGTCAGGCTAGAAACCCCAAATAGACCTCCCTCTTCCCCGTCGAATACTTAGCACTACACCCACTCCCTTTACATCCATGGACTAGTTGTATATTACCTGAAAGCCCAATACAACCTCCAATGCTCGAATTAACTAAAACCCCTCTCCTTTGGTTGGCTCTAAGCTCCAATGGTTCAATTAACTAAAACCCCTATCCTCTGGTCAGCTTTGGCTCCAATTCATACCTCACGGGCTCCAATATTGGTCAGGATGAAAAGCCCAATTACACCTCCCTCTACCAAGTTGAATATTTAACATTGCACCCACTTCCTCTGCACAATATTGGTCAGGTCGAAAACCCCAAATACAGCTCCCTTTTCCCCGTCGAATACTTACCACTGCACCCAATACCTATGCACCCATGGACTAGTTGTATATTACATGAAACCCCAAACACACCTCCCTCTGCCCCACCGAATATTTACCACTGCACCCATGCCCTCTACGCCCATGGACTAGTTGTATAATTACCTGAAGTGTGTCGTATTCTCCCATATTCTCTACGCACTCGTCAAATTATGAATAACATTGTATTCTCCCACCTTCTTCGTCCTCGTCAAATTATGAATGCGATCAATACCCTGTTCTCTCATCACTTCAAAGAGTAGTCTGAATACATTAATTGTTGACATTTGTCATTTGTCGTGAAAGTATGTCGTGAAATGAGTGAAATGATAACATGAATTATTATAAAAACAATATTATAATATTATAATATTACGAAATATGATATATTTTTCATAACCATTGATTAATATATTTTAAATCATCCACATAGCTATAGTGTATATAAAGTTTGCAAATTATATTGTGTTACTGATATTTATTTAGTTGTGTTTACCTGTCAATCAAATTAGTCATCTATTAAGTCATTGTTATTTGTGTGACTAATTATTTAGATGTGTTTTTTTCTCGATAATCAAATTAGTCATCTATTTAGTCATTTGTAACAGTGTTGCAAAAAAATAGTAGAATTTAGTCATTTTTTCATGTCGTGACTAAAAGTTTTAGTCACGTAGTCATTTATTTTCCAAATTATACTAGTGTAGAGAATGGCCTAGACCTATATGATGACCATGACATAGACCATGAAATAGACCTAGACCATGACATAGATCTAGAGCTATATTTAGACGATGACCTAGATCTTGGCGTAGACCATGAACTAGACCCCCATAGCTCCATCTAATCCTAGGAATAACTTATACTCAATCCTTAACCCCTTCACCCACATATACCTTTTGTACAACCCTTGCACCCACATCACCCACATCTTGGTTCTCTAACCATTGTTCTATCCTTGAAAACACTTTCAATCCTAACCCCTTAGGTCTTAGTTGTCCCCATACCCTTATACATCTTTATTCATAAATATGTTTGGTCTATAACAAATGCTATATCTATTGCAGTAAGAGTGTGTGCACACTCTTGTGACTTGATAGAGTTGTAGTTGTTTCTCGTTTATTCTTAGTAGTAACGCACATGTTCCTAGAACATGCACACGCTCTAGTGCGCACACATTCTAGGAACGCACATGCATTCTTGCTGGGAATTTTTTGGTGCCAAGAACACTCCACTACCTCATCTATATCAAGGCCAACAAAGAATTCGCGACATCTTCACACAAAAATAGCGCGCACATATATGTTTTTCTTATTTTAGTCTTCTTGTTTGACTCATAGACGGTTTTGTGCTATTGCCAAACCATTGTAGGAAAATTTGGAAGACAAATTTTTCCAAGTGGAATTGGAATTGTTGTTTGTATATTATTGTATATTCTTGGAATTGGAAGAAAAATTTGTCCAATTGGCATCGTTGTTTTTGTCTTCTTAAAATTGGAAGACAAATTTGTCAAATTGGAATTGTTGTTTTTGTATTCTTGTGTCTTCTTGGAAATGGAAGAAAAATTTATCCAATTGGAATTGTTAGTTGTGTAATACCAAGACAAATTTATCGAATTGGAATTGGAATTGGAATTACTAGTTGTGTGTTATTTTGTAATACGAAGACAAATTTCTCCACTTGGAATTGGAATTGTTAGTTGTGCCTTATTACATAATACAAAGAAAAATTTGTGTTGGGGTGTTTGGAAGCAAAATTTTCTCTTTAAACATGGGGAACCAACATATTAGAGAAATAAATTCCTCGAGAAAAGAGAAGTCGATCGAAAAGGTAGAAGAAGAAAGAGAAAAGGTAAAGTTACATATGTCAAAGCGTAGGCTTTCAGAAGAGGGAAATCCAATTTCTAGCAAAATAGATACCGTTGTTGTTTCTCCTACATCACCATAAGAAAAGTGCAATATTTTATTAGAGATAAATCCATCCAGTATCTCATCAAGACAGTTTTTTATGGATGACCAAATGATGGAGGATATGCTTGGAGTTGATTATACAATGGATGAAATTGGAGAAGCAATTGGTGTACAACATTGTGGTGAAGAAGTTTATGTGGTCCAATCTCTTGTTGGACAGTCAAATGTTCCAGGCACTAATCAATACCATGTCCACTCTCCTCCCAGAGTTGATCCACCAATGATTTAAGGGGTAAGAACTGCAACATTGTTAACTCTACATCGGGGAGGTCAAGAGTGTTAGAATAGGGGTTCATCATCCCTACCTAGATTGAACATTATGTGGTGAAGAACTCCTAAACACATTCAGTTCAATGAAAGTGATATAGAATCACTTGAAGGTAAGTTACCTAGCCGTACTATTCATTATCACCCTTATAAAATCATTAAAGAATGTTTTGAACCAAAATTTGATGCCTCTAAATGTCAATTATTTTTAGCTTTGTTAAAATCTAGAAGTTTAACTGTTGTTAGGAGAATTTTAGGCATTAAAACAATCAAAAGTGTAGAAAAAATTCATCATATTGTTAGAAACCTTTTAGATGATTTTCAAATAATTGGTAATTAATCTTGTTCTAAATACCGCAATGCAGCCTGACGTGTCTTGTCACAATCAATTGTTAGCAAGATCACAAGAAAACATCATTTTCTACAACAAACCTCTCACCTCTCATTGTTTTCCTCAAGAGATAATGAATGGGACACTAATTATTGGTTGGAATGATGCTTAGAGGGAAAGAAGACTCATGTCATCAGTAAAAGACTCCAAAGGCATTGAATTTTCGATTGGGCTGATGGTTATTAAAGGAGAATATCTAACACAGGATGAAAGAGAATGAAAGAAAGGTGGTTATGTATTTCAAGATTATAAACCAAGTCAATTCGTATACCACTTTACAAACTTGGTTATTGGTACAAACCTCCAACTACAAACAATACCAAGTAAGAAATCATCAAAGGTAGGACACTTCTTGCCTTACTATGAGCACGAGAAGTTAATGTAGATCGTTAGTATTAGAAGTTATCTCGATGGTATACTTGAATGATCATATACATGTAAAAGGAATAATTTTGGCTTCATTTTATGATTGTCATGGTATTCTTGTATTTCCATGTCTTGCCTTTCCTTGTCATGACATGCCTTTCCTTGCCTTGTCACACCATTCCATGCCATTCCTTTCCTTTCCATGCCATGCCTTATATTTCTTTAACTTTCCTTGCCTTGCATTTCCTTTCCATTCCTTGACTTTTCTTTCCATGCCATGCCATGTATTCACTTGCCTTGCCTTGCCTTCACTTGCCTTGCCTTGCCTTCACTTGCGTTGACTTCACTTGCCATGCCTTTCCTTCACTCCCCTTGCTTTTCCTTCACTTCCCTTTCATTCACTTGCCATGCCTTCACTTGCCTTAACTTGAATTCACTTTCCATTCCTTCAATTGCCTTCACTTTCTATGGTATTCTTTTATTTCCATGCATTTCCTTGCCTTCTCACGCCATGCCTTGCCTTTCCTTGTCACCATGCCTTGCCTTTCCATGTCATTCCTTTCCTTTCCTTCACTTTCCTTTCCTTGCATTCCCTCACCATGCCTTGCCTTTCCTTTCCATGCCATGTCATGTCTTCACTTGCCTTACCTTGCCTTCACTTGCCTTTCTTTTCCTTCACTTGCCTTGCCTTGCCTTCACTTACCATGCCTTCACTTGCCTTGTCTTTCCTTCACTTTCCATGCCTTCACTTGCCTTGCCTTGCCTTCACTTGCCATGCCTTCACTTCCCTTCACTTTTCGTCACTTTCCATGCCATTCCTTTCCCTTCCATTCCTTTCCTTGCCTTGCCATGCCATGCCATGCCATGCCTTTCCTTTCCTTAACTTGCCTTGACTTTCCATTTCTTGCCTTACACTTCCATGCCTTGCCTTTACATGCCATGCCATGTCATGCCTTTCCATGACATGCCATGCCATGCCTTGTATTCACTTGAATTTCCTTGCCATGCCTTTTCATTCCTTTCCTTTCCATTATTTTCCTTGCCTTCCCATGCATTGCCTTGCCATGCCATGCCATGAATTGTCATTCAATGCCATGCCTTTCCTTCACTTTCCTTGACTTGCCATGCCTTCCCATTCCTTGCCTTCACTTTCCATGTCTTTCCTTGTCTTTCCATGCCTTGCCTTGCCTTTACATGCCTTGCCTTGCCTTGCCACGCCTTGCCTTTCCTTCACTTTCTTTTCCTTCACTTTCCATGCCTTCACTTGCCTTGCCTTTACTTCCCATGCCTTCAATTACCTTTCCTTGCCTTCACTTTCCATGCCATTCCTTTCCTTTCCTTTCCTCTCCATGCCATGCCATGCATTGCCTTTTCTTCACTTTCTTTTCCTTTCCTTGCCTTGCCTTACCATTCCTTGCATTGCCTTACCATGCCTTTAATTACCATGCCCTACCTTACCCTCACATACCTTTCCTTTCCATGCCTTGTCATTCCTTTGCATTCCTTTCCTTCACTTTCCTTTCCTTTCCTTTCCATGCCTTGCCTTGCCATGCCTTTCCATGCCATGCCTTTCCTTCACTTGTATTTCCTTTCCATACCTTGTCATTCCTTTCCTTTACTTGAAATTACTTTCCATGCCTTGCCTTGCCATGCCATGTCTTTCCTTGCCTTTCCATTCCTTGCCTTTTCTTTCCATTCTTTGCCTTCCCTTTCCATGCCTTGCCTTACCTTTACATGCCTTCATTTTACATGTCTTGCCATGCCATGCCTTCACTTTCCATGACATGTCTACCCTAACAAGGTGTTGAATTGTCAAACATATGTAATAGCCACTCAACAAAACCCTAGTGTTGTCGATACTTCAACAAACATTTTTTTGGTTGATGGAATGACAACAGAGGGGGCCCACTATATGAAACCTGGTGCTCTAGATCCAATGCAACTGTTAGTTTGTCCATCTAAGTCTTGGTTTGAATTTTTTTTGTGAGTTGCAACTTGCCTCCTCAAGCCATTTAGGGACATGTGGCCAATTTGGTCCCAGGGCATAAAATCCAAATCGAGTAGCATAACATAGTTTTATAAGCTCCCGCAAGTCTATTTGGTCAAGTACCACATGACTACACTACCAAAAAATTCATGACACATTGTTATTGAAAATAGACCTCCTCTTATGAAATTGCACTATGCCTCATTGAGAAAAACCCTAGTGCCAGAGATACTCAAACAAACGTTTTTTTGGTTGACATAATGACAGCGGAGGGACCCCACTAGCTGAAACCTAGTGCTTCATATCCAATGCAATTGACGATTCATACATGGGAGTCTCTATTTGATTTTTATCATGAGTTTCAATGCGTCTCCTTAAGTCATT
>JASDQU011178851.1:2998-14544 GCA_032191745.1 Picea mariana
TTGTTGCCACTGTCCACCAACGAGCCTCCAAACACGAAGTGCGCTGGCGGCACTGCGTCTGCTGTTGATAGAGATACAAACAATAGCACACCAATAAATGAAGCAATATAGAACTCCATTCTCTCTTTACGATAAATATCAGAGCAATTTGATCCAGACAAGTTTGAGTAATAATGGAAGATGCAGTCGGGAATCCCTATATAAGAGTATCCGGATGACAGAATTGATATATGCATTTGCTGGAGACGGCTATAATTCCTTCTTGTTGTCCTAGCCTTCACATGTTCATTGACGTAGGACCCAGCGATGTCATGATAAATAAGTCATTCGCGACGGATTGGGGTCCGTGTTAACTGTTAATCATAACAGTGACTGTCCAGGGACCAACGACCTTAGCCCAAAGCTTCAGAGTGGTGTGCATTGTCCTGAGTTATTGTTCTAAACGTGCTTCATGGGGAAACCTCAGGAAGCACACCCATGAAGCACGTAACAGTGGGATCCATAGATTTCAAAATTCACACACTGGATTCCAATAAAGTCTCTGAAGGCATGGGCTAAATTTGATTGGAAATTATCTGTTTTTTTTTCTTATTTAATCACTAAATAATCAAAATTTTAATTTTTAAAAGTATGTTTTTTTTTTGTTTTTTTTTTTAATTATATTTTTTCTTATTTAATCAAAATAATGGGAGTGTTAATTTTTAAAACCATCAAATTGAAAATGGAAAATTTACCCATAACCCTAGAAATATGTTATCAATTTATGAATATATGAATATGAGAAAAGTAATAGTTTTGACAACTAGAAAGTTAGCATTTGGTATATATAAATCTCAAATTTTGTTACTTAACAATTTATGACTATGACATAAGTAATAGTTTACAGAACTAGAAAGTTGGCATTTGCTTGCTAAACAATTTTATTTGCTTGCTAAACAATTTATGACTGTGACATAAGTAATAGTTTTCAGAATTAGAAAGTTGGTATTTGGTTGTTAATTAATAAGCTATTTTATGGCACACTTAATAGGGTATTTATGAGGTTCATTTATATTGGGTTTTTTGGATGTGTTTGAGAAAGTTCGTTGATGATTTGCATTATGCAATTTCAAGTTTTGATTTTGAGTTAAGTAATGGTTTTAAAAATTAGAAGGTTGATTTGTTGTGTAAACTTGTAAAGCATGAGGTCACAACTCACTATTAGTTGTGTTGATGATTTACATTATACAATTTCAAGTTTTGATTTTGAGTTAAGTAATGGTTTTAAAAATTAGAAGGTTGATTTGTGGTGTAAACTTGTGAAGCATAATGTCAGAACTCACTATTAGTTGTGTTGATGATTTTCATTATGCAATTTCAAGTTTTGATTTTGAGTTAACTAATGGTTTTAAAAATTAGAAGGTTGCATGAGGTTACAACTCACTATTAGTTGTGTTGATGATTTGCATTATACAATTTCAAGTTTTGATTTTGAATTAAGTAATGGTTTTAAAAATTAGAAGGTTAATTTTCAGTATAAACTTGTAAAACATAAGGTCACAACTCACTACTAGTTGTGTATAAATCCTATCACAGCATGATCAGGAGTCACACTAGRTATTTGACCATGTTGTAAAAATCCTATCTTCATCGATGATCATATCATACAATCTAGTAARATGAAAGGGAATAAATATCAGGGGTTATAAATCCATTGCATAGAGAGCTCACAATGGATCTTTGGATTTGGGAATAATACTATAATACTCAACTCCTGAATACAACGGCCCATAGARATAAAGATCATGCATATTTGGTATAAAATTGCAATTGCAATTTATGTTTTWTAATGTGAACATTGTCATGATCTTATTGTTTAAATMTTTAAAATTGTATAAARTTGTTTAATTGTTTGATTGAAGCTTATATCATTTAARCTTAAAAAAAAATTTAAACTTCACTTTTTTCACATCCACATTATTAAAAATARACATTTTTACATTTTCCAACATAAATAAGTCACTTCTCATCAACAAAATATTTTTTTACACATCCTCTAGTCACTTCACATCAACAAAATATTTTCTTCTAAGCCCTCAATATTTTGTAGAACCTYTCCGGTACAAGTCACACCCACACTATATCTATATGGTTTCACAAAGTAAGTATCACTCGTGAAGTCACCTCGTATGTGTCCTCCCAAACTTGAGGATGGTTTTAGGTACCGGTTGAACATTTTAGGAGGGAACCACAAGGATTTGTTATAGGTTCAGTCAATAACCCGATCATTATCTATCCAATGATGGTTGTTAGCAATAAGAAAATAGATTTTTTTATTAATATGAAAAATGTGTGTTGTGTATTTATAATAATTCCTTTATTAAATTAGTAGATGTGAAGTATGAATTGTATTAAAATTGTATTTTTATTGTAATTAATCAAATATTTTTTATTCTATTTGAATATTTTTTATTCTATTTGAATATGAGATTTTTAGAATTTCAACATATTTTTAATATCATATTATATCATTCAACTTAATTTTTTTTTTTTTTTAAGAAGTTTATAAAATTATGGGTTAGTTTTCACTAGCTTTCCCTTATTAATTCTTTAGAAGTTAATTGATGGTTCTATATTATTTAAGAGAATTGATTGAATGGAAGAAAGATAATATATTATGAATTCAATGTCTTGAATTTTTTATTTTAAGACATTGCTTCATGTTTTAATTAGAAGTTATGCATTGTATGGGCATGTTTATCCCATGCCTAACAATTTTCATTTTTTTTTATTATATAGGTATTATATCAAAAAATGTTTTAATGGAAAAAATCTAAGCTTCAATCAAAAAGTTTTTTGGATGGTTTACTACATCACAAGTTTCATCACCTAATAAATGTGAGCATAATTTTGATTTGAATGAAGACTTAAACATATTGGGCTATAATGAAGATTTTGTTGAAGAATTTCAAGGTGAACAACCTAGCACTAAAAGAAAAAGAAAATTTAAAGAAAGATAAGATTTTCATGCGGAATGGAAAACTAAGTATAAGTGGTTGAGAGAGACAAAAAAACGAAGGAAAAATAGTTATGTAATGAATTTACTATTAAACACATAAGGAAATTGGACCGTGGTGGATTGACATTAATTTCTCTACCATGCAACATGATTCAATAGTTGTTCATGTAAACTCAAGCATCCATAAACTTTCACAAACTAAATGGATATATGGAAATGGAATTAAAGAAAAACCTATTATAGACCATAATTCATGCATTGATGACACAAACAAGCAAAGTGTTATCACAACTATGAAATAAGTTTATTGGGTTGTGAAAGAAGATTTACCCCTCTTAAAATATGAATCCCTTAACTTATTTGCAACATCCTTATAGACACCCAACATGCTAAAGAATAAATATTACACATCATATACAAATCACATGTGAAAGAATTCATTTTTTCTATATCTTGAAGAGGTACAAATTGCAAAAATGTTGGATAGTCCCTTTTTTTTCACTCATGCTACATGAAAGTACAAATAGTAGTTTAGAGAAACACCTTGTGCTTTATATCACATTTCTAGGTTCACAAGGGTTGAGACTTCCAATTTCACAGTTTTTAAAATTCATAATTTTTTGTGATGGAAGAGTGAAAACAACATATGATGCAATTAATGATTGAAAGGAAACAAGGGGCCTTTCAAATAAAATATTGATAGAAGTTTCTACATGGTGCTTCATCAATGGTTTGCAATGAAATTGCCTTTGTTACTTTAAAAAGGATGTACCTAATCTTGCAGGTATTCATTATATTTCCTTCCATGAAGCTTTAACTACATCACATGCTTCCAAAATAATACTTAAATTATTATTTGTTAAGAAATTGGAAAATATGGTATATTCTTGGGTGCAACATTCTACTAAAAGAAATAGTTAACTTATTTCTCTACAAGAACTTATGCAACTTGAAATTGTTCAGGTTCTTCAAATCTATAGAGTTAGATGGCTCTCAAGAGGACACGTCATTTAAAGGATTGTTGTATTGATGTCTCCCATATTAAGTTTGTGGAAAAAAGGAAAGGAAGAATTCATGTTATGATAAGGAAAATATATTTTTCTTTTCAACTTTGTTTGAATATGCTTGTAGATATAATGTCTGAACTAAACAAGTTAAATAAGAAATTTTAGGAAAAGTATCTTTATTTTACCTCTTTAGTGAAACCATATATGCTATTATAATTACTTTAAAAGGGTGGTTTTTAAAAAGTGACACATTTGTAGATGGAACATGTCACTTCTCTAAATTTTTAAAGTCCTCTAAATTTGATTATGTATAAATTTGGTTATGATAAAGAGGGACTTTTTCATAAGAATGAATATCAATTTGTAGAAATTCCACATGCATATGGTGATTCTATTTACATATAAAAACACAGTCACAAAAAGCTTGCATTGATTGTTCAGTAGATCGTTACAAACAACTTGCAAAAGAATATGTTTAAGCTCTTGTAGAGAGTTTGAATAGAAGATTCATTGATCTTTATTTCTTCAGCTTTATAAGGTTTTTTATCCCTTTCCATTATGTACATGATATTCATGGAAGAGAAGAGAATTTGAAGAATTAGATTGAAGATAATTGTTAAACACCTGCAAGATGATATATGTGAGAGGGAAGAAAAAAAAAATTTATTTGATTTTGAAGCTTAAATAAAAGAGTTGCATGCATTTTTTGATGCTCTTCATGTCAATTGTGAGAGTTCATCCATGAAATATTCCTAGAGGATTTTTTGTGCCATCGAGTTACATACAAATTTTCCAAACATGTCAAAAGTTATGGCAAACAATACTTACTATACCCACAAGTACAGTGGCATGTAAGAGAGGATTCTCAAGACAAAACATAATAAGTGATCTACGAAGAACAAACCTATCATTGGGTACATTATATTCCTTGATACAAGTCTCGGTAGCATGGCTTGATTCATCAATGGTGGAATGGAATGGTGTATATGAAATTTGGAAAGATGCCACACAAAGAAGAATCTTAAATATTTAAGGATTTTTCTTTTATGTTTATAATTTTAATGGTGTTGTATTCCATATGATATAGGACACATCAAATATTTTATATAAACATTTTTAGTTTGATGATGTTATGTTAAATGCAATTTCATCATAATTTTATGTTATGAAGAAATTGGCTTTGTATTCACAAAAAAATGTTCACCTTTATTCATAACAAAAGCTTAAAAAAAAAATATAATACATAATATTTAAATAATAACAAAAAAATAAGTGTAAAACATCTTTAGAAGGAAAATTCTGAAAAGACATTTGTCAAAAAAAATTACTTAACAGGCAGGAGTGTCCATCAAATTTATACCCTACTCGAAGGACACCTTATGCATGTGAATAAAGAATTGAACAATACTTTTATTTTATTTTATTTTTTATTTCAATAAAGTTTAATTGCATAAAAAAACATGTTTGGAACAAAAACTTTTGTAGTCAATAGATCTGAAAAAGAATAATGCTAAGCACTGGGATAAAGAGAGTCGTAATAGAATGAATATTTAGGAAATTTAGGAGTCGTAATAGAATGGATAAAGAGTCTTATTTTGATGGAAAATTAGGAAACCGTGTGATGTGAAAGAATGGATTTATGTCTCAAAACAATTTAAATTTAATACGCCTAAATACGAGGAGACTTAGACATATTTGAATTATTGTTTTAATGGATATTTAAGAAATTAGGTTATTTTGTAATTTTTCCACTTTGTTAAAAGATAAAGTGTAACATCCCTAGTTTTGATTGCTATGAACTATGATTCCATGAGAGAGAGGGATGAGGGGATACTCCTTTTATTAATTATTTATTTATCCACATTTTTGTTGGCGGTGAATGAGGGGGCGTGTGAGTCTCTTTGGGAGACCAAGTTGTGGCTTAGGTATCATTTCTCTTTAAACCTTTCCTGTGTGATGTTTGGGGTTGCTCATTATTTTTTGTCATTTCATTGATTTGGTTACCCATTTCATCTGGTTCCTCGTCAATTATTGCTCTTGGTTTGAGCATGTGAAATGAATGAAGGGAAGATAAGAGACATTATTTGTTGGACTATAAGTAATTTTTTATTATTCCTTAAAGTAATGGATTCTTTTGTGCATGAGAATGATGACAATTGCGCAAAATCTCTCCATAGATTAGAATCCTTGGAGTTCCTAGAATTGATATTCCTGACCAGTAGCATTGGAGCCATGGAAAAGAAATGGAACAACCTTAGGGACTGCATTATAGAGAAATGAGTTCATTTCTTTGGGTTGTGTAGGCTGAAGGGGGAGAGAGATGGAAATATAGGATTGTTGTGTGGTGGGGAAAATCATGAGAGATTGATAGCTAATTTCTATGTGTTTTTAGAGTCAACCCGGCACCCATCCTTGTGGATTCATAGCCATGGATTCGCGGTGACCTATTTTTGAGATTCATAAAAATAATTTCCATGCTTGGGTGGAATGTCCAACATCTGAAACCAGTTGGTCAACGATTTAATTAAATATAAGTACTCCGTCTTTTTTGTGTACTTCTTATTTCGTTGTGTATTATTTATCTCTGTGAGGTGTTTATATCTGCATGTTTGTTTCTAATGTTGTGCATAGCATGATGTTCACTTATTTTATGGTTTAGCATTTTCTGGTTATTTTCTTGCATTGTATTCATGTTTCATGAATTAAAAATGCAAAAAAAAATCATAATTTTCCAAGAAGGCGAATTTGGAAGTACCGAGGAAATGGGTACGTTTTGTATTGGTATCTGAACAAACAGTTTGGGTTTGTTGGTAATAAGTACATGAAAAATTGGTACCATAGAAACAACAAGAAATAAACTTTTGTTTTGATGATATGGGTTTGTTACAAAGTGGTATCAAAGTTGTAGGTTACGACATATGGACTTCAAGGGCTTGATACATGACATAAGCTCTTAAGTAAAATTATTTCTACTACATGACTTAAGTTCTTGAGTGAAATTATTAATTTCTATGGGATGCATGAGAGGGTAGGATTTTGTGGTTTAACGCTTTCTTTTCAGCCATGGAAACCATGTTTAAGTGATTCCTCATTGTGTTGGAATTCCATCAAGCTCTCTTTTTCTCTATTTTGGCATCAAAATCATAAGTTATATCCACCCATTTAATAATTAGTTGATCATGTTGTTCTAGTTGAGGTTTACCGAGAACTCATTGATTCACCTATTGAAGAAGCATATCCTTTTGCAAAATATATAAGGAAAAATCCAAAGCCAATAAAAGCACCAATTGATCGAGTCTCACTAGCGTCATCTTGCTTGGTATCCTTTTCTGTCATGACTTTGGTGTAGATAAAATATCCACAACGACCTACGAGAAGACCAATGTCTAGCATCCATCGATCTATCCTCCACATGGATTCTCCATCGTAGATATGTGATCTACATTACTCTTTATACCACATGCACCAAGAAGGGTTCACACAATTGGTTTATAATCAACAAGGACGCCTGTGTTACTTTTGCATGCGATGTTGGAGCATCAACCATGTTAATTTCGATATTGACCCAAGGGTCACAAGTTTTTACCAAAGGAATTTGGTTTCCTTAATTTTAGCATTTATTTCTAATATTTATGTGAATATATTTAGAAGGTATCTAACATTTTATGAATGAGTTGTGTCAGTTTGTTGCTGAGTTTTAGGAACATAATTAACATATTTAAAATTGGTTTAGATAACTCTGGATGAGTTTGTTTTGTGAGCTACCTAAGATCTCTAGGATATGGTGATTATTTTGCATTGAGTAGAGGAGGAAAAGGAGTATAGGTGAGAGTGTGTAGTGTGCAGAGGTCTGAGAGACCAAGAAAAGAAATTGTACATATTGTTGTATATTTTATTCCTCCAACTAAATTAAATTTCTAAGTTTGTAATCTATGTGTGTGAAATTGGATTCTATCAGGTAATTTATTATTGTATTAAGAAATATTTARATGAAAGTTTTATTGTAGGAGAAATAGTGAGTCCTAGGTTCAAATAGTTGAGGTCCTACGTGAGGTCTCCACATCCAAATAAACACCACTGAAATATTTTATATTTCTTGTTTGTATTGAATGAACGAATTAGATTAGATTTGGGGCAAAGCATTGCCGGATCGACGACTCATAATCTCTCTATTAAGATCATTTTTATCGATATATCTAGCTTTGACCCATTAGAGGGATCAATTCCTAACCATAGGAGTAATCAACTCTGACTCATCAGAGGGATTGAATCTGATACCCCAATATTAATACTTCGACAATGAATGATCTAATCGCCCATTAGAGAGGAGGAACCAATGGTCATGATTGACGGTAGATCRAACTATTGGTACAATGAATCACTTCGACCTATCGAAGCACTTGAATCCGAAACCTTGGAATTTATACTTCAATGAAGCTTATGAATATCAGAGTCTAGGCCCATTAGATCACTCTAGTAGGAGAAAAATCTGATAGGTCAAGGTTATAACGTGTGGTCTTGTGAAGGAATTAGCACACGACCATATGGGAAAAATGTCTTAGGACCGAAGAAAATGGACCTCCCAATTCGAATTGAAAACATCAACTGGTGTGCAACAGAGAGGCCAAGACTTTGTTAAGAAAGGAATTTGGGCTCGACTGAAGGATTTTGAGAGTAGATCGAGAATTGAAGCTAGAACAGAGTTATTTAGTACTTTTTTATGTGGGTATTGGATCTAGTAGGTTCCCATCAATTGGTATCAAAGCGTGAACTATGTCTATAGGAAACATGTGGCCCAAAAAAGGAGGCTAACAAATAAATGTAGAAAATGAGGAGTTTCATTTGGAGTTTAAGTGCATCTAGGTGAGGATGGAAGCCATGGAGACAGCTCAAATAAGGGAACCTAACATAGGATATGTCAATGAGACTGAAGATATGGGCTTTGAAGGGGAAATAGAAGAAGCACCAAGAGGAGAAATAACATAGGAAAAATTGTTGAGGTTGGTCAGAAAGGTTAGAACCAGAAAAAAGATGGAAGTTCCCATGTATGAGGGTAACTTGAATGTGGATGGATCTCTTTATTGGATCAATGCAATGGATAAGTACTTTGACTGTCAGGAGGTGGATGAAGAAAATAAAGTCAAACATTCAGTGACAAGACTGAAAGGCCATTGATATATATGCTGGGATTAGTTGAAGGAATATAGGAGAAGGAAAGGCAAAGATAATATCAGAAGTTGGGACAAGATGGCAGCTAAATTCAGAAACAAATTTATGCCTAAGAAATACCAATTGAATCTTTTCATAAAATTGTAGAATTTGAGACAGAAATCCATGATAGTGAAGGAGTACGCTGAATAAATTTGTAGGATGAATATCATGGCAAGACATATAGAAGAAGATCCAAATAAATTTTCTACGTATATAAATGTATTGAGGTATAAAATTCCGTATGATATCATCCTTTTGTCCCTAAGAAAAATGGAATATTCTTACCAAGCATCCCTTAAAGAAGAAGAGAAATTGGTTGAGAAGCAGATCCAAAAGAGAAGAGGCAAGAGCACATCAAGAGGAAAGGGATAATCTAATAGAGGGAGATTGCAGACTTCAAAGGAGGAAGTAGAAATTTCTAGCAGTTAGTCACCTAGAGGAGGAGAGTCAAGAAGTGGAATATTATTCTCAAGAGGCAGAGGTAGAGAAATGATCCAGATTATTTTCAGCATGAAATGAGAGCGATTATATCACACAAAAATATACAGAGATATTGAAAGCGATCCAATAACATAAAAAAGATATATCGGATATATAACAAGAGGCACATATATACAGTAATACACAATTTATATTAATGAGCGAAATGCACAAAACTGTAGAAATACATAGTGAAAGACTCGCTAGAATGGTGGAAGCTTATCTTTGAGAAGAGATGTGATGGCTACTCGCATTCGTAAGAAGATTATTTTAAAATAAGGCTCCAAAGGAATTTTTTTCATAAATAAAAATCAAAACTCTAACCTCGGAAGATGAAAATCCAACAATTTTTTGGACCTCATTTTGGGTAGTTTGCTATATCAACTTCCTGGGGGTGTAACTTTATCATACGATCTTTGTTTGGGGTGCATGATAGCTCATTGGAAATGTATCATTTAGGAGATTCATTTTGGGGGATCAACCAAATCCTTTGGATATTATTGAGGTGTTTGATCCTAAAAAATCTTCATTTAGTCCCTCAAAATGGCCCCAAAAGTTTAGGAACCAAAAAGCTGCTAAAAATAGTAAGTTGCTAGAAAATTATTTTCAGCCAGCTGGAATAGGTGGGTGGCCATAAATATCCACTTAGATCAATCCTCCCTTCTTAGAAAGAAATGATATCCATTGTTTTGAGTGCCCGAGGGAGAGGGAAAAGCGTTTGTTGAATCTACATTTTGATGAATTGCTTTCCTTGCTGGAGAAGTTGCGTCGCTTAGCTTGTTGCAGGTTGTCACGAACCTGTGGCTGGAATGGTTGGAACTTTTGAACCAGTCTGGCTACATGAGATGACTATGTGTGGGATGAATCCTTGTACTTTTCTTCAATCTTATCAACTTACTTCTGTTGGAAAGAAGGTGCTTGGACTAAGGTTGCAGTGGTTGTGGTGTTCTTTTGTTCACCTTTTGAACAGACTGTGAAGAAGATGAATTTTGTAGTAAGAGATACTACCTTGCGAAATGGTTTAGGTGTGACAGTAGTTGGAACTAGCTCTGGTGTCCTATAGAGATGAAACCCCAAAGTAATAATGACACTATGGGGTTGAGACTCATAAATAGCATGACGCTTCCACATATATGGTTGTCCCAAAAGAACATCAAAGAAATGCAGTGGGGAAACATCACATAATACCTCATCCTTGAAGGTATGGATGTTGTATGAAAATAAACACTGTTGGATGACGTGAAGATCCCGTCCTTGGTGAAGCCATGCGATGTTGTATGGTTGCGGGTGTGGTGTTGTCAACAATCCCAATTGTTTGACGACCTCTGATGAGATGAGGTTCTTCTGGCTTCCGTTGTCAACAATGAAATGCAATGGGGTCCCCTTCACCCATATCTATGAATGGAAGATTCACTCCCTCTCTTCAGTATTTGTTGGTTCTTCTGGTTGAGTTGTAGCAATCGCGACAGTAGAAGTTGGTTCTGCTTGGATGATCTATCTTCTCCCATTATTTTCTGAATCAAACTCTGAATCAGGGTTCAACTCGCTGTCTTTGATCACGACCACTAATGATTGTTTTTTTTGACACTTCTTTTCCTGTGGCTTCGACTAATTTTTGGGAGGTTGTTTGTTAGGGTCATCTTTATCATACTTTGGTTGTTGTGGATTTGCAGACCCAAACTCCGGTTTTTTCTCATGCTTAAATTTCTGCTCGATTTTAACATCAAATCAATATGAAGCACCCAATGATGATATGTCCATAAAATCCATTTCAGTTTGGATGTATCTCTGTAGAGCCCCACGATATTTCAAAACCAAATATCTCTCAGAGTCTTTGATACCCATATTGG